>CALSCE010009132.1:2258026-2280731 GCA_943593645.1 Bovichtus variegatus
AGTAACAAACAGTAACAAATAGTAACAAATAGTAACAAATAGTAACAAATAGTAACAAACAGTAACAAATAGTAACAAATAGTAACAAGTAGTAACAAATGGTAACGGGGAGTATTGCACATGAGCGGAGGAACAGTGGTGTTACATTGAGTGTGTGGTGGTCTACCAGGGGCCGTGGTGATTGAACATATATCAACTCACAGTGTTTAAAACTGAATTGGAAGATATCAAGATACAATTAATTCAAATGTCTCCATTAATGCACCCAATCGAGGAAGATTTTATGTTATGTTATATATAAAAATAAATAAAAAAAGAACAATTACAGAGTGCTTTGAGATTCCCAGCTCCATCTGATGGTGGCAGCTGTGTGCTTATCGAAACGTTGTCTATTAAATATATTACAACCACCAGATGGAGCTCTATTTCACATTATAAATCTTAACGAATTCCTTCTTTTGCCTTATTTCCCCCTTGTTTGCTTTTTATGTGTGACATCCCAATATCATTTTAGTTACTCTTTCCTTATTCATTGACATAACGTTCTGTCTAGTAGGAGAACGTTTCCTCCAAATGCTGTGACATCAGAGTGAGTGACATGCTGTTAATAAGTTATCTAAATCCTGCTATTTTAGTCTTTCAGGAAGTTATTGGACTCTTGTTGTGCATTAATCATAAATGGCAGTGCAAGGTGAAAGGTAGAAGGTAGAAGGTGGCACATTCACTGTACTGTATCCTAACTAAACAAAAGGATTATAATCTAATAATATATTATATATATATTTGTTGTGCAGAATGAGTACTTTTACTTTTGGTATTTTAGGTACTTTTACTTTAGTAAAATTTTGAATGCAAGCCTTTACTTGTAAAAGAGTATGTCTGCACTGTGTGTTGCTACTTTTTTTTACATTACATTACATTACAGTTCATTTAGCTGACGCTTTTGTCCAAAGCGACTTACAATAAGTGCAAACAATCATGAGGACACGACTCTAAACAGTCTTGTAAGTACATCAGCTTCAAAAAGGTGAAATCATACAAGTGTAGAACAAAAGCTTCAAATAAGCCAAACCAAAGAAAGAGCAACAAAGACAACCAATAGAGTACAAATTCAATGTCAACCAAGTGTAAAAGTACAATATACATATATATATATATATATATATATATATGTTTTTTTAATTTTTTTTACTTAAGTACTTCATCCACCTCTGCTCAAAATGGGCACTCACAAACACAGAGCAAATAATTAATCGTCACCTACAGTCGCTTTAATTTTAAACGTCATTACTGATGCCATCATGACTGTGAGTCACAGTGACGTGTACTGGATGATAAGACACCATTGGCCACTTGTTCATGTTTAAGGTCAAACTCCTCCCTACAGAATATAACAGTCCATAACCCATTAACTATCAATCACAGCGTATCCATTGCACTTACTAGTGCAGAGCGTAGCGACATTTTCAACAAGCTTTACTAGCCAGGGAAACCATTAATCAATTCCAGGTCTCACTAACTTAATTGGCAGTCACACAGTGGTGTGGAGGAGTCCTCTCTGCAGAATGAGCAGCATGTTTCAGGAGATCTTGGCCTTTGTTGTAAGCACTTCGGGCTGGGTGCTGGTGTCTTCCACCTTGCCGACAGACTACTGGAAGGTATCTTCACTTGATGGGACAGTCATCACCACAGCTACCTACTGGTCGAACCTGTGGAAGACCTGCGTCACCGATTCAACTGGAGTCTCCAACTGCAAAGACTTTCCCTCGATGCTGGCACTGGATGGTCTGCGCTTTCCTCCTTCTTACTGGATTTTTGGTTTTCCTTTTTTGGGTCAATTATGTCAAATAAATTTTTTCTTGTTTTCTGTGCCTTATAAGTGTTCAACCTCAGCTCCTTCTCATAGTAGCATATTGCTACTCAGGGCTAATAGGTACCTAAGGCTTATTGGAAGTCTTCAAGGAACAATTCATTTACCTCCACATATGTCAATGTTTAGCCTCGTTCTAGCAGCTTGAAAGCTATGAAGGAGATTAACGAGGAACCTCAGGCGTTTTTTCCCCACAGCTGAGTAGTTTCAGGGGTTAACTTCAAAGGTAATATTTGCCTCAAAATCCCTTGTGAATGGGACGTTTCAGACCAACAGAGTATCGACGCTACCACAAAGTGTCTGAAAACAATTAGGGTTACTTGTGACAAATTGTATTTCTTGCTTTGTGTGTAAATTGGTCAGAAGGTCAATAACCCATTGACCTTGCGGTGTGCGGATGTGAAAGCAGAGGGAATGCACAACCACAGAATGGAGCCACAGAAAGTAACACTCTTTTCATCACGTATAAATCGACCTCTTTTTTATGTTTGCAGGCTATATCCAAGCATGCAGGGGACTGATGATTGCAGCCATCTGTATGGGATTTTTTGGTTCCACATTTGCCCTCGTTGGAATGAAATGCACCAAAATCGGAGGAACTGACAAAAACAAAGCCAGGATTGCCTGCTTTGCTGGTGTGAATTTCATTCTTAGCGGTAAGTACAGTGGACATGGTTGTGTAATATCTGTATTTTTTTCTTTGTGATATAATTAGATTCCCTTTTTATTCTTGTTCTTCTCAGGCGTCTGCTCGCTTTCATCGTGCTCCCTCTACGCACACCGGATTACAACAGAGTTTTTTGACCCAATGTTTGTAGCACAGAAGTAAGAATCGTCCGACGGCCAAATGAATGTCTTAATGTGACTCAACCAATTCAGAAAAATGATCATGAAGCATCAGTCTTTGTCTGTAGGTATGAACTGGGAGCTGCGCTTTTTATCGGCTGGTCAGGCTCTATTCTCTGTATCCTCGGAGGCAGCACGCTCTGCTGCTCCATCGCAGGTTCTTTCACCAAAAGGTTGGTTTGAGTAACACTAACCATGTTTACATTATACAATATACATGTATGGTTGAATTATAGGTGTATGACTTGTGAAGATGAATCTGTTTTCTGTCTCTTTACAGCCATAGTCAGGCAAACTATATCTACAGAGGTGCTGCCTCACGCTCTCATGTCTCCTCCTGCCCCAGAGAGCAGGCAAAGTCTGTAAACCAGAGGCCGCCTCCAGACTACAGCAACTCCTCCAGGATGCAGCACTTTGATAAGAATGTATATGTGTGAGGGATGTGAATATAAAACACTTTTAGTTGAAGCCACTGGTGAGTCTTAAAAAGTCTAAAATATACAGCACACTGTAGGAAACCTGGTGGTTTTCTGTCTAATAGCGCGACCATTTGCTGATATTAATCTGTGGCTCACCAGGAATTACGTTTAAATATTTAAATGTTTCTTCCAGGGGTTCAAATTTAAAGTTGTATGACACAGTTTACTTTCCGATGTTTCTATACAGCAGACCACTTCTGTATTTGGCAGTTGTTCATTATTGTCGTGCATTGAATGTTGCATATGTAGAACACCAAAATCAAAAACACAGGGTTCAGAGTTGGCCTTTATAATCTGATTATTGCATAATTGTTCCTTTTTTTTTCATGTATGTGGCAATAAAATGTCTTTGTTGGTTGTATCTTTAACTGTGCACATGTGGTCCATCTGTAATGACAATATTTAAAACTGTGTCAAACGCAGATTCTCATGTTTTCCATGAAATAACCATGAACCTTGATTTTGTAATTAGCAAATTTGAAGAAAAGGACTTCATCTTGTCATTGTCTCATTGAAATGTGTGGCAAATGATGAGAAGGCTACATTCTTTTAAGATAAAATAGATTTTCAGCAGACTATTTAGTTGTTTTTTGGTCAGCAGAGTATGTCATGAAGCAGCATGTCTGAAGAGAGCAGCAGCTTTGCACTTTGTGTGATGTTCTCCTAAGAAGATCTGTCAGAGTCATCTTTTAATCCCAATAATATGTCAGTGTGATAGACAAAAAATATCAAATATTTCAAGGTTACAAGAATGGGCTTTCTTACTGTAAATACACATGAAATGTATTTTTTGCAGGACACTAGTGGGTGCAAAAAATTGATGTAAACCTGAAAAAGTAGCTAGAGTCGGTGTGAATTATCTCAAGCAGGTGGCCAACTCCAGAAAGTTTACAGTAAACATCTCACACAATTGCGCAAAGCCCTCATCAACACTAACGGCACACGGCAGAGACACAACGTCATCCTGTGCTGAAACAGGAAACCGCTCATCACCCTGCTCACCGCTGAGTAGACCTTAAGTGTGTTTGTGCTTCTGTTCACCTGAGGAGACGACCTAGGCTGCCTGCTTTCAGTTAGTGATTTCAGAAATGAGTAAACGTCTGATCCAAGTTCTTGGCTTCTTGATTTCATCCCTGGGATGGCTGTTTGTGCTGTGCACCGTGGCCATGGACTTTTGGAGAATCTCCCAAATAGGAGGACAAGGAGGCTCCTTTATCATCAGAGTCGCCTGGTACTGGTCCAACCTGTGGAAGGACTGTTTCACCGATTCCACGGCTGTCACCAACTGCAGAGACTTCCCTGTGCTCTGGACTGTCACCCGTAAGTGATCCAAACGTTGCACGAGCAATGATGTTTCTAACACCTTCTCTCTTAGTCTTTCTCTTTCAATTAATAAACGGATTTGCAGACCTGTAATTCAACAGGCAGAGCATATGGATAAGTGGCACTGAGATTGTGTAACTTCTGAAAGAAGAAATAACATAATCTTTGTATTAAAAATTAAATGTTGAATTCATAAGCAACACAATTCCCTCCTGCGGCTATATTTGGTCTGGTGTGACTAGTAGGTTTGGTTGCTAATGTTTGCTAACTTTAGCTAGATATTGTCAAGTAAATAACAATACTGGTTCAGTTTGCTGACTTTGGGATTCTTCTCTGTGCTACTGTCACCCTGCCATTTAGCACATAACATGATCCCATTGTTGTCACTTCCTGCGTCCACTGTTGGGAGGAAGTCTCATAGAATTGCTTTAAGTTGCAGAGGTCAACACGATAAAAGGAACAACGTTAAATCTTTGTGACATTTTTCTCGGAAAGGCGTCTACTTAACATTATTAACACAAAAATGCTCTTAGATGATTACTTGAATATGTTGTCTGATGAATATCATGCATTTAACAAACTCATATAGACTTTCTGAAACCTTGGAATATTCTGAGCATTAAGAATACAACTGATGAATACTGACTTTGACGCAAAGAAACTTAAAATTAAGGCATTGCAGTAACTTTCACTGAATGTGTTTCAGTTTTGTGAGAATGTATGGGTTACTTTAATTCGCATTTCAAAAGGAAATAGTGTGCTTTATACTTCGTCTACTTAATGTAACACTTAACGTTTAATTACTGTTCACATTAAGGTTTAAGAATCTAAATGAATAGAAACATTTAAAGTCATGTGGCTCAATATGTATAACAACATAACTATGTTACTACTTGTTACAATTGTGTCAGAAAAGTGTTGATTGAACTGACTATGGTTATTTTTAAAGGTGTAGTTTATAGTTTTGTGTTATTATCTCCGCTTCAAAAGTTACCATTCGCTTCACGTTACAAGCACAAACAGTATATACTTTAATTCGGCCTCATTTTATTGTAAAAGTGTTCACATTCTTGTGTCTACTCCCTGCAGTGAATAGAAGCTTTGGATATTCTCAATTTCAAACTCACATCCGCTTATTTTCTATCTGTGAGAAATTGAACGCTGTTCTAGAAGTTGAACTCTTTCTGTTGAATACTTTGTCATTTCTTTTCTGTTTCTCATAGCTTTCATCCAGGGAGTACGAGGATTGATAATGTGCGGCTTAACTCTTGGATTCTTTGGCGTAGTGCTATGCTTTGTTGGGATGGAGTGCACTTATATTGGTGGAGCTGATAAAACCAAGGACAAACTTCTTCTAGCTGGAGCAGTGCTTCATATTGCTGGTAGTGAGTACAAAACAAACGTGGCTTTGTCTCTGTAAATGACAGAAATGTTTTGCCATCATTATTTCTTAAAATCAACGAAACCTCTGCATGCAGGTGTGTCAGAAGTTTCTGCCTACTGCTTATACATCAACAGGATTGCAAGAACAACCTTTGCTGCCAATGTAGGGCCAGGAATCTTACGGTACACAGATCTACGTCATATAGTTTAAATTGTCACTGTAAATATTAGGCAAATGATGAAGTATTTCCAGTATGTGCAATGTATCATGACGTTTCTTCTTACATCTGAACTGCTTGCAGGTATGACCTCGGACCTCCCATATTTCTAGGACTGGTGGGATGTTTTTTAATCTTTCTAGGAGCTGTGTTTTACGCCGCTACAGTCTACAGAGTTATTTGCCCTGAAAGGTATTAAAATTCATCCATCTTCACTCTTGTTTTCCTGTGAATGCAGAGTTCCTGCCACATTATTAACTTTGGCAATGTTTTGGTCTTGCAGTCAAGTGGTATATGCCTATGGAGGAGGCACATACATGGCCCCTCGCTCCGGAGGGAGAACCCTGTACTACAAACCTCCCCGGCAGTATGGCTCTTACATGGGCTCAGGACCATCCAGCAGCTCCAAGATCTCAAAGCTCTCACAGACGACACCCACGAAAATGTCAGAAAGAGATGCGTTTGTGTAGTAGTTAAAAGCTCTTTTTCACATATAGTTCATTCAAACACAGACTGGCAAACATTAGAAGACGTAGTAGATTCAAATCTGATTGACTAACAATCAGCATATCACAGACAGATAGGATGAGAACACCCTGCTTTCTCGTCAGTGCACCGTGTAAACTTGTGATTATGTTTTTCATTATTGTTGTGTTTATGCTCTTGTCATGTTTTGTTTTGGTTAAACGTGTCGTTTCTTTGTATAAAATAAACTTTATTGTGTTTACTCGTTATTTGTTAACTTTGCTGTGATTTAACCAAAGCATGTATTACAATTAAGAATGTCGCTGGAATACCTATGAATTTCTATGTATTAATAAAATAACTTTATACTTAATAAGTATTGTGTCTCTCCCATTGTTTTCTTTAATGTATAGTCTCTTACTTCATGATATTACTCATGACAGTCCTCGTCATTTTGCACCAGTAAATCCTTTGCTTTTGTCAACATCATCAGTCTTTTACCATTCAAGCGTGTGATAAGCCTTTTCCTACTTTTATGTGCGTGCTATTTCCTCGTTCACATGTTTAGGCTTTAACACAGAATCTGAAGTAAGAGCTAAACGGTAAATACAACTGAACCCATGATCAATCATGTGTGTTATACCAGTAACAAACACATTACCACCATTATCACAAAACGGTGGAATCACAGGTCAAGACATAACATGTGATGATGTACACAAACCACATGTGCGTAGTGATAATATTTGTCGAGGCTCTTACCATTTTTGAGGCCATAGATTGTGATGTAAATGGAAAAAAAATAGCAGTAACACCTTACAATTTACCGTTGGCTCATACCTTTAGACCCATAAAACAAAAAACTGTACTAAAAAAACTAAAAACTAGCAAAGCATTTTTTTGGCATCATTACTTCTACTTGTTAAATCAAATATCATGCTCATCATAGAGTATATATGCCCACTCTTAAAATGTACACACACACAAACACAGAGCAACACATTTATAGTACGTGCTGACGGTTCACTTAATTTCTCAACATCCAGAACCTTCAGTCTCCATCAACTTTGCTGTGAGGACAGTGACGTGTGCTGGTTGATAATAGACCATTGGCCTCTTGTTAAGGGGAAACTCCTCCCTACAGAATATAACAGTCCACAACACGTTAACTGGCAATCTCACCCTATCTATTGAGCCTGCAGAGCAAAGCTAAATCTTCAACAAGCATCACCAGCCAGGGAGCCATTAATCAAGTTCAGGTCTCACTAACTCCATTGGCTGGCGCGTAGTGTGCAGAAGACCTTCCTTCAATACTAGCACTGGATGCTCGGGTCTTTTTTCTCTTTCTTTTTGCATGCTTGTTTTTTGACTGCATGTCAATTTTTTTTTTTTTTGTCAAAGAACACATGTTAAAAGGATAGTTTGCAATGTTTGAAGTGGGGTTGTATGAGGTTTGCATAGTCAGCGTATGCTATATTTAGAATATTTTCCCCGCTTTACGTCAGACAGCCCTTCTCCGATGAGTAACTGAAGCCGTACTCTGCTCTCTTCAAAGCTTCCAGACTTCATTGACAAAAACAGTATTTTTACCTCTCAGAACACCGGAGTTGGTGATCTATTGGTGCCTCAATTAGTTTGTTTTTGTTATTGTGTAACTTTGGTTAGTTTGGATTCAACAAAACCACACGATAAGAGACCAGCAACCGCTGTGTTCTGCGTTTGTGTCGAAGGTGTCTGGTTCTTCAAGAGAGCATAGATGGATATAACAGCTTCATTTCCCCATCGGGAATGTCTTGCTTTGGCAAGACAAAGCAGTGAAAATATTCAAAATATAGTGTACACGTAACCTGAAATTGATTTTATCTTAGGTGACCCTTCCTTTTAGGTGTCTATAATACATTTTGCTGCTGCCCCCGTCCAAGGCAGTACAGTGCTTTGCTACCTGTAGGAAATACACTGACGATGAATAAGTACCTCATAGAACCCCACTTCAAAAAATCCAAACTATCGCTTTAATGCCTGAAAGGCTCGTAGCTTCTCTTTTAGTCTACTTTTCTATATTCAGACTTGTGCTGATTCGTCCTCCAAATGCCTTTTAAGTGTTCAGCCTCAGCTCCTTCACTGTCTGAATGTTGCCATACAATTCAAATTGAAGCTCATTGCTACTCAGAACTAATAGATATCCTAAGGCCTAATGCAAGTCAAGGAACAACTAATTTACCTCCGAATGTGTCAATGTTTAGCCTTTGTCCTTGCAGCTTGAAAGCTATAAAGAAGATTTACTAGGAGCTTCAGGTGGTTTCACCTACGGCTGACTAGTTTCACGGGATATCTGAATGGGACGTTTCATACCAAGAGAGCGGCTGCAAAGTGCCTGAAAACAATTAGGGTTACTTGTGACAAATTGTATTTCTTGCTTTGTGGTTACTGAAAAACCACATTCTGTGGTTACACAACCGTAGAATGGAGCCACAGAGAGTAACACTCTTTTCATCGCGTATAAATTGACCTCTATTTTATGTTTGCAGGCTATATCCAAGCATGCAGGGGACTGATGATTGCAGCCATCTGTATGGGATTTCTTGGTTCCACATTTACTCTTGATTGAGTGAAATGCATCAAATTTGGAGGAACTGCCAAAAACAAAGCCAGGATTTCCTGCTTTGTTGGTGTAAATTTCTTTCTTAGTGGTAAGTATAGTGGATATGTTTGTGTAATATCTGTAATTGTCTTTGTGATCTTATTAGATCCCTTTTTTTTCTCACTTTCAGCACACTGGATAACACCAGAGTTGTTTGACCCAATGTTTGCGGAACTCAAGTAAGAACTGTGTGACTGAAGAGCCAAACTGCCTCATGAATCAGAAATCAAAATCACTTGATTATTTAAAAAATAAAAAAACATGGAAAAATATTCGCTTCCAAGCAAATTTGCATCTTTGCTTCGTGTGGAGTTCAGCTTTGGCTTTTGGGCTTTATTGTCTGTATCGCACTTTGTAAACATTGTTTTTAGAAAAGTGCTTTATAAATAAAGTTTTTATTAAATTTTTTATTATTATTATTGTATCCACAGAGGTGCTGCCTCACGCTCTCATGTCTCCTAGTCTGTAAACCAGAGGCCTCCAGACTACAGCAACTCCTCCAGGATGCAGCACTTTGATAAGAATGTATATGTGTGAGGGATGTGAATATAAAACACTTTTAGTTGAAGCCACTGGTGAGTCTTAAAAAGTCTAAAATATACAGCACACTGTAGGAAACCTGGTGGTTTTCTGTCTAATAGCGCGACCATTTGCTGATATTAATCTGTGGCTCACCAGGAATTACGTTTAAATATTTAAATGTTTCTTCCAGGGTTCAAATTTAAAGTTGTGTAATACAGTTTATGTTGGGGGAATTTCTGCTTTCTATACAGCAGACAACTTCTGTATTTAGCAGTTGTACACGATTAGGATGTAGCCTATGTATTATGATTAAACAGCAACATCAAAAACATTTAGTCCAACATTGGCCTTTAATATCAAATTTTGCATCCTTTTCTATATATATATATATACAGTATATATATACAAGGTTGGCGATTTGCTCCTCCTGCCTGAGCAGGACACTGAACCCCTGATGCTCCCGATGGACAGGCCAGTTTCTTGTATGTCAGCTCTGCCACTCTTAGTATATGTGTGAATGGGTGTGTAAATGGTGAATGACAGGTCAATTGCAAAGCACTTTGTCTGGTAAGATAGAAAGGTGCTATATAAATGCACTCAAATTACCATTTTAACTGTAAGTAACCTGTACATGTTTGTATAAAGGTAGGATATATTGGTGTTTTTTTTTTTTACATTTTATTCTATTACAATGTTTATATTTGTTTATATGTTGTATGTGTGTGTCCACAATAATGGGTGGACACAATAAAGCATAAAAACAATCTTCCTATGAAATAGGGTAATGCAGCTTAAAGTTGAGACTTACACATCATGTCAGTTGTGTTACCTCTCAACATTGTTAATTAATGTGTATTTGTAACAATGTATGATTGTTATATATTTTTGATATGTCAATTAAATCAAATCAAAATGTTAAATCTTTATAATTTTTTTGGCTCAACTGAATATGCTCATTTTGAAGGTGTAATTTATATATTTTTTGGATTTCATTAGATTTTTTAATATGTTGTCACCCCTGACTAAAAAGTTACCACTCGACCAAACCCTTGTTGCAAAGTCTTAGCAAAACTAAGACAGCAATTATTAGCATGAACTGTATATAGTTTAGTTGGGCTTTTTTTAAATTGTAAACGTGTCCCACTTCACTCCCTTTAGTGAACATAAGGAGCTTTGGATATCGTCCATTTTCCCCTGAACTCCATCTTCCTGTTTCTCACAGCTTTCGCTTTCATTTTATTTATTATTTCAATTCAAACTAATTCCCACGACCTCCCTTATGTGTGTTCAAAAGAAGAGATCAAATGTTTGTTTTCCATACAAAGCTTCATTTTAACAGAAACCGGCAAACACAACAAGACTCCAAATCTGACTGAGTAACAATCAGCACGTAGTGCAGACACTGTCAGGCTGTCAGGCTCCTGCCATGTTTTGTTTTGCTGCACTACAGGACTTGACATTAAGCTTTTTCAGCCACTTGCCATTAGGAGGATGTTTATTCTCTCGCCGTCGCCGGCCTCTATGTGGTATTAATAGCTCACTTAATGAGCCTTTCGCTGAGCCGCGGCTCGCTCGTTCTTCAGAGGCAAACCATTGGATTAGCAAAATAAAATGTTTTAACATTGAAATATTGATAAAGTCACATTTATTTTTTACTTACCCCATCGGGCAACTGCATGAGGCGTTCTACTTGCCCGTACATAGAGTTTATTTGCCCCGGACAAGCGGGCCATCGTTAATGTTGAGCACTGCACTATATGACCTGTTATGACCATATACTGTATATATATATATATATATATATATATATATATTAGGGATAGCTCGATGCCACTTCTGCTGATACAGATACCAATCTGATCTAAGCTGTTAATTAATAATATGTTTGTATGGATACATTTTGCATAACATAGCCATCTAAAAAAACATCATGCTCAAACTGTGAGACACATATTCTGCTCTCCTGGAGAAAGAACTGCAACTTTGTGCAAAAGTATTTACAATAACAAAGGAATCATAATTCCAGTATAAAATACTTGATATGACTTAATACTCCATGCAGCCTTTACCTCAATGACTGATTTCTAAGAGAATGAATATTTATTGACATGTGCGCAAGAGGAAGAGAAATAGTCTTTGGTGATGAGACAACATTGAGATATGATATATTTTAAGAGAAGCCGTGAGTAGAATAGGTGCTCGTCATATTCTCAATGTATAAATCCGTTAGCCTTTTCCTAGTTTCACGTGTGTGTCATTGCCTTGTTCACATTTGTTTTACTTTAACTGAGCATCTGCAGGGTTAAAGAAAACTGAAGCCATGCTGGCAGAATGTGTATTGTACTAACAACAAACACGTGACCAAAGTGACTGTCACAGAACAAAGGAATCAACTCAAGGCATAACATGTGATGATGTACACAAACCAAGGAGGTCCTCTCCGTGTGTGTGTGTGTGTGTGTGTCTCCGGCAGTGTTGGACACACAGGTGCCCAGCAGCTCTTGTGCCATTGGATTTTCCCTTTTCTCTGCCTAGAGGCTCAACCTTCAAGGCAAGCATGAGTTACAGGACTGTGGTGATGTACATGGAGATCGGCTGCTTTGTTGTCTGTATATGTGGATGGATCCTGGTGTGCTCCACCATGCCCACGGAGATCTGGACGTGGTCGGAGGTAGATAGCATAGTCTTGACCACTAGCAACTACTTCTCCAACCTGTGGAAGGACTGCATATCTGATTCAACTGGAATATCTGACTGCAAAGGAATTCCATCAATGCTTGCACTAAATTGTAAGTCAAATGTATTTCAGCACAGGCACGGTGATGCATAAATAGAGGATCCTTAGTCTTTTTTACGTCTTGTAATGTATGCATAACATTGTTTTTGCGGTCCTTGGACAGGGGACATACACATGTGCCGTGCTCTCATCATCATCGCTATTATCCTGGCTTTCTTTGGATCAGTGCTGGTCTTAGTGGGAATGAAGTGCACCAAAATTGGGGGATCAGAGCTCGCTAATGCGAGAGTAACCTTTGCTGGGGGGATAAACTACCTTATCGCAGGTAATACTTTACACAGACCAATTTGAGTCACTTTGCAATACACTCTATGATTCATCTTAAAATAAACATGTGCCTATTGTTTCAGGGCTGTGTTCGATGATCTCTTTCTCCTATTATGGAAACAAAATCAGAGCAGAATTTCAAGACCCTAACTACAAGGCTCAGAAGTATGTGCCATGGATAACATGCTATAAATTCACCTCATTTCATCTATCAACATTTACCACATGAATCTATGAAGGAAGAATTGTACATTTATACTTTATTCTTGTATTTAATGGCAGGTTTGAAATAGGCGTTGGTGTTTTCATCGGCTGGGGAGGCTCCACCTTACTTGTTGTGGGAGGCCTTATTTACAGTATCTTTGCAGGGAGGGAAGGGTGCCACTCAAGGTAAAATGCTGCCAATGTATACATTTGTTTTACTTCCAACATTTTCATTAATTACAGTAAAGAAATAACCATTCATTTATTGTCTCTGAACCTAACAGCTCAAAAAGAAGATTCCCTACCTACCAGTTACCCGATGCCTACAGGGCTGTTCCGATTAAAAAGAGTATCGCATCCTCAGCGAGCACCAAGATGAGTAAGAGCAGAAAGTCAAGGACAACCAGTGGCAGCAGTGGCAGCAGTGGCAGCAGTGGCATCAGTGGCAGCAGGGGCAGCAGCATCTCTGGCATCACCTCTACCACGAAGACATCAGCTACAGATGCATATGTGTGACCTCTTTTCAAAGGTGGAACTTATTCAGTGTTTATGTCCTTCATGAAATATGTGGGGTGGCTTTATTTCCGGAGATATGTTATATTCCAAGTCCAAGTTGTAGCTGGGAACTTTTGTTTTTAATAGAAATGTTGATAAAAGAAAATCTATGCAACGATCATGAACACATAAGTAATTAATAATGCCAGGACTTTACGTTGACTGAACATGTAAGCTGTGCATCTCTTGATTGAAAGGTTGAATGTGTCATTTTTCAGATGTTTTTAAAATTTGCAATAAAACATTGAATGGATATATGAATTACATCTTGTCCCACCTGCACCATCATCAGGATAAAAATACATCTTATTAAATATCAGTGGTGGAAAGTAACTTAGTACCTTTACTCAAACGCTGTATTTAAAGGGAACATATTTTGCTCATTTTCAGGTTCATAGTTGTATTTTGGGTTTCTACCAGAACATATTTACATGCTTTAATATTCAAAAAAACACATTATTTCCCCCATACTGTCTGTCTGAATATACCTGTATTCACCTTCTGTCTGACACGTTACGTTTTAACATGCCTGTCTCTTTAAATCCTACTCCAGAAAAAGTCGAGTCTGCTCTGACTGGCTTGTGAGAAAAGTCATTATTCATTCAGGTGGAGGTGCACTCTCGTGCTCTCTTTTTCAGAAAGAAACTGCTTACATTCACACAGTTACACATTGACACCTGGAAGATGCCCAGTACATCCACAGTCTGATCTGCTGCCACTGAGCAGCTCCACTGAGCAGCTCCACTGGAGCGCTTTTCACGTCCCCCACCAAAATGTATTCTACCTGCCAGTCACAAACTCCCTTCCTAACCTTCAGGCCACCACTGCCACAGTGGTAGTTCTCAAGCCGTGGGTGGAGAAACTCAGATTGGGGCGGTATATTCTAATGAACCTGCATGTGATGCAGGATGGGCAGCCAAATCTGAATGGCTTGTTTATATTTCCCCTTTAAGTACCGTTTTGAAGTGCTTGCAACTTACTTGTTTACTTATTTTACTTATTTTACTTTACGTTCCACTTTATATTACTTTATACTTCTACTTCACTTCATTTCAGAGGAAAATATTGTATTTTTTACTTCACTTAATTTATCTGAAATTACTGCTTTCCAGATTAATATTTTACAATCAAAACATATGATCAGTTTATATATGAACATTGTTATAGATAAAACTATAAAGGTATATAAAGCAATTCAAATTAGCTCCACCTCGACTAACTACAACTTTATAACACTGCTAACATGTTAATGCATCAATAACAATAATTCAGCATATAATAATAACCCTGACCGGGGCCATTCTGCTTGAGGAGTAGGCTACTTTTACTTTTGATATTTTAAGTGCATGCTTAGACTTCTGTACTTTTACTTAAGTAAAATGTTGAATGTAGGACTTTAACTTGTAATAAAGTATGTTTACATTGTGGAATTGCTATTTTTTATTTAGGTAAATCATCTAAATATTTCTTCCACCATTGCTAAATATCTGTTCCCTAATTTCCCTCTCCCATAAGCACCATACTTCACAGTATACCGTATTTACATTTTATACAAAAATCATATTTTTCATATAGTATTTTGTGGTTATGTTATACACGACTAGAGGATTAATTAATGATACATACTCACAAAGGCTTATTCTCACTCTCACACACACACACACACACACACACACACTAAAACAGTCTTTTCTATCTTTGTGGGGATTTTTAATGAGAACCACAGGCACATCAGGGGGTCTCTAGAACTCATCTAAATTGGTAACCAGCATTTTGGTCCCAACCAAAGTGGCCGGACCCCACACCGTGAGAGGGTCCCGAAAATTAACACACACACACACACACACACACACACACATACACACGCACGCGCACGCGCACACACACACGCGGTGGTGACATGTCCTATGCTGCCGTGGCTCCTCTCAGTTGAGGTGGGCGGAGTTTTCCAAACAATCCAGCCAATCACAGCCACCCACGACCGGTCGCTTGAGTTCGCTGCTCCGCTGTGTGAGTGACTGGGAAAAAAGAAGCGATTCTCAATAGCTGTCAACACATGGCACTGTTGAGAATTAAGTGAAACACTTTTCTTTCTTCTTTTTTTTTTTTTTTTTTTTTTTTAAAATAACACCTGCTGAAGTGTGTGGCACGTAACGAGCTTGGACCTGTCTGATGCAAACGTAAACATGGTTTCCATCGACCATGTCGCTCACAGAATACTGACTTACATCCCATATGTTCTTGTGTTGATTGACATGAGATATGAAGGTAAGAAACTGACCTACGTGTACTTTACTTGGCAAGCTAACGATAGCAAGTAGCTACTTAACTTACTATTAATTAGCACATAACTTTGACGACGGCTCAGCCCTGCTTGAAGTTAAAGAAACGGTTTCTGGCTAATGACGAGTGTAACGCTAGCTAGTGAAATCGATAACCGTTGGCTAACATCAAGCTAGCTAATCGATGTCAATGCTAATGTATGTCGATGTAACTCGTTTTAAACACATTAGTTAAAGCAAACCAGTTAGTTTGAGCCTACATGTGATGTGAAACTCCTTCTTTGGTAACGTTAGTGTCTTTCGTGTAAGCTAACGTTAACTCACGAAGTGTGACAGCTAGCTAACCTCCATGTCACAGAAACCTCTAGCTTTACGCTACCGACTTGATTTAATCGGTACTATTATAGTACTGTACTGTAGTAACTGCTCTGTGGCAACATGCTTCTCAGTGTGTTGCAGGATATTAGTGTTGTGTGTGATTTTTCAGGAGTGAAATGTGGCAGGGATGGGAGTGTGGACAATCACATGGAGATGGGGAAGAAGCTGCTCGCTGCCGGCCAGCTAGCAGATGCGCTGTCTCACTTCCATGCTGCTGTGGGTAAGTGGCAAAACATGTTCTACATTTTTAGTATTTCACACCAGGAAATAGGATTCAAAACGTTTAATCGTGTTTGCTTTGTTCCCTTTTTTTAATCAGACGGAGATCCCAAGAACTACATGGCATACTACAGGAGAGCCACAGTATTTCTAGCAATGGGGAAGTCAAAGTCTGCACTGCCAGATTTGAGCAGAGTTATTGAACTGAAACCAGACTTCACATCTGTGAGTTGCGATTCTTATCAGTTAGTCTAAAGTCATTTATTTGTACATAGTTGCACAGTTTTATCTCATACTGCAAACTTGCACAACTGTGTGAGAAACAACTAAACACATAATTGGAAGAAACTGGCACACTTGTATGTACATTATATGTATGTATAAGTTTTATAGTTTAGACGCACAACTGTGCTGGGAAGCTGGTCAGTTATGTCAGCTGTGTTGATAACATACTTGTACTTCTTGCTAAACTTGTCCTCTCCCTCTCTTAACAGGCACGCCTTCAGAGAGGAAATCTCCTCCTGAAGCAGGGAGGACTAGATGAAGCAGAGAGTGACTTTAAGACGGTGGTAAGTGTAGGAATATCCTGTTTACTCTACAGAAACAAGGCTGAGAAGTCACGATGTTGTTTGCTAAGCAGAGACCACCAGGAGGTGTCAGTGTTGATCTGTAGCCTGGAGTTACTGTGAAACTCTATTAAACTAGGTGTAATGTATTTTCAATATGATTTGAAATGAGGGCATTTCACTTATTAATATCTTTATTGTTGTGGATGATATTTATGTTGTTTTCTATGCTGTGTGCACACTTCATTTGTGTTATTTATTTCACTATAATGTACAGTTGTACTATGAGGTTGACAACATGAGATATTGTGTTAATGAAGCGGTGCACAGACTTCACAGAAGTCTTTTGAAACCGAGTAGCAAGGAAGTTAAATATAGCTGCACATAGGCCACATATGACTTTAAAGAAACGGGAAACCCTGCATCTATAAGCCATTTTAAAAGATGTAGATAATATTTCAGTTGTAAGTGAACTCTCATTTGGGCCCTCAGGGATCTTTTTAAGGTGCTCGTTAAGGATTAAGCCTGGAGCTTGCTAATGCATTTTCCATTAGATTTCCCATTTTACAGAGAATTTTCACTACACTCCCAGAAGACATAAATGCCCTTGTTATATCTACTATTCCTTCTTAGATTCCATTTAAAGCTGCTGTATTCTCAGGTGAGGTTATGATGCTATATGGGGATAGGATGTGATTGTAAGTGTCACATTGGGCCAATACCATGCGGTGGGCCTGCAGCCACATAAGCCTGTTTTAACCATTAGTTCCTTGCCTATACATTTCCTTGTAATCAACACTCAGATACCCAGTCAACTTTTGATTAGCTTTATTATATGTCGGTTGAAGCTTAGTTGTTGGTCTTGTATTCCTGTTTGGCTGGCTGTAATGTAAAACTGCTAATACGAAAGAGTTCATGGCTGCTAAACCGTATGATTAGTGTTTAAATACAAGTTCAACAGTCACTTTCTTTTGCAATCAAGTGTGTGCCTCCTCCTTCAAGAGGGCAAGGAGCCACATTCTCAGCAGAGGCCATTCTGGGCTTGTACAGTTTTACGTGGGCAACATTTTGCTGGTATAATGTCAAAGGATTTGGCCAGAGGTGTGTGCCGTCCTGCTGCTTCAGCAGTCCACAACGTTGGCCTATCTTAATGCATCACATTTATGCACTAGGCCTTTTTCTGAAGCTGAGCTAGCAGGAAACACTCAAAGGGTACCCAGGTTTATTTGTAAAAGGGTGTGTTGTTGGCTGAGATTGCTCTCCTCTCATGAATATGATGACCTCTATGAAGAGGATGATTATAATGTAATGGATTAGGGAACTGTAAGCGCTGTGATGGACACAAGAACGTCTTCAGAAAAAGAGGAGCTCATATCGCAGTGTGTTGGTGAAAGACTGAATAAGTCACTCTCAACTTTTCTTTGTCAATTAGACCGCTTTAATCATGACCATAAGTATGTAATGTCTTGCTTTGCAATGTTCCAGCTGAACTCCAACCCTAGTGACAAAGAGGAGAGGGAAGCTCAGAGTCAGCTGAAAAAGTCTGATGAAATTCAGCGACTGGTGGCTCAGGCCCACAGCAGCTTCAACAGCCAGGATTATGTGACAGCTGCTGCCCAGCTTGACACTATCATTGAGGTAAGATACCTACCTTGTCAGCGTTGCCTCATTTTCCTGCAAGCATAACATTGTCCCTGTTATCATCACTGCAGAGCCTCCAGAGCATTTTGTACGGTAACTAGTACTGCAGTTTGTAAGAGATTTTGTCCGCCTGTTACAGACTTGCGTTTGGGATGTGACCTCTCGCGAGATGCGAGCAGAGTGTTTTATTCAAATGGGAGAGATGGGGAAAGCCATCAGTGACCTCAAGGCTGCGTCCAAGTTAAAGAATGACAATACCCAGGCTTTCTACAAACTCAGCACCATCTACTATAATCTTGGAGACCATGAGATGTCGCTCAAGTAAGACCCACTTGCAGGTTGTTTTCCAACACTGAATAAGTATCGGACATTGTGACGAGTACCAGGATTTAACTAATTGTCTCTACGAGATAACTTCTTAATTACTGAGGTGTTTCTCCAAGAATCTAACTTTGCACAATCATATCTCTAATAGAAAACATGTAAACGCCATGGATTAAAGTCGTGCTGTAGCGGGCTATTAGCAAAGTGTTATTTATAGATATATTATTTTGCATTTGTTTTTATGTGATGCAGAGGTTATCAAAAATAACAGGAGATATCTCATGATACAATGCAATAGTCTTGCAGTGACTGCAGTCACCTGCTGCCTTGAAAAGTAACATCTAAATGATCTTTTTTTTAGATTGTTTAATAGCTGGCACATACCGCTAATTGGTATTCAGTTCATTATTACTAGACAGATGCTAAACACATAAAAACTATAGCTGACCACGTAGTTGAAATCTGTTGTGTGTTGTTTTCAAGTGTTCTTGTTATTTTTGTCCCCCTGTAAGTTGGCAATATAGCACGTACGTGCGGTAGCATTGAAAATGAGCCTGTTATGACCCTCCCCCTCTCGTCTGATGTGCAGTGAGGTGCGTGAGTGCCTGAAGCTTGATGCTGATCACAAACAGTGTTACAGCCATTACAAGCAGGTCAAGAAGCTCAACAAACAAATCCAGTCTGCAGAGGAACTCATCCAAGAGCAGAGGTGTGTGTGTTCGGGCAGTTATTTATCCCTGTAAATATAAAATAACATCCTCTGAATACCAGGGGTTGCATCAGCTGCAGAATGACTGCTTCCTTTCCCTCAAGCACTTGGACTTTCTGATCTTACAAACAGGCATGCAAATCCCATCTTACTGTGAATGGATGTCACATCATATTTGACATGCATAAGATTCTATATTCACAAGACTAAACAGAGCGAATAACGGAGCGGCATGATGTTTGTGGGTGCAATCTTCAATGTTGCATTTTGCAGTGTCGCACAGTGTTGTCAAAACACCCACCTACTTCCTGCTTTTTTTAGGTATGAAGACGCAGTGAGCAAATATGAGGCAGTGATGAAGACCGAGCCCAACGTGCACCATTTCTCTCTCCTCGCCAAGGAGCGCATGTGCCATGCGTTGGCACAGGTAAGGCCCCTCACTGCTACCGTGAGATGCATTAACTCCCTCTTTGAGTTTAAACAATACATCTAACCGCCGTGTTTTCTTCGCGTGATGAGCAGGGCCAGCAGGCCAGCAGAGCTGTCTCAGTGTGTGGCGAAGTCCTGCAGTCGGACCCAGAGAACATAAACGTGCTGAAGGACAGAGCTGAGGCCTACGTCCAAGAGGAACAGTATGAGGAAGGTAAGCCCGTCAGATGTAGCTGTGTGTCGTTAAGATCTATTTATTATTCAATTCAACAGAGTCCGTATGTTTACATATCCACGCTGAGAACCGGATCACACTAAATGCTGCTGAGTTTACCAACCTTCACTGGGAATTTATTCATTTCAGTTGAGAAAGTCCATGGGCACAATGTCTTTGTGTTGATGGACTGAACTATAACGCAGGTGTTGTGAAAGTGGCAGTTGTTTGGAAGCAAAGTCTATATATTTGTTAACGCAAAATATGATTATTTTTCTAAATAGCTCTACTCTTCCCCCCCATTTTACTTGTTTTTATTAGCGAAGTTTTGCTGATGACAACGCATCCATTTAAATGAAGTTACTAAAATCTACACACAGTTGCCAGTTTATTAGGTACGCCTAGTTAAAACTAATGCAGTGTAATACAAGGATCCTGCAATAAATCCTACTTTCATAAAGGTTATAGTGTTTTTGTTGAAACTATTAAAGCGGTTTTGATTCGACTGTATGATTTATTTTAGAGGCTGCAGTTTATGGTGCCATTGAACTGTATTTCATTACAGAGAGAAGTGTTTCTGTGTTTTACTCTACTCTCTCTATTATAGCATAGCTATTCTTGAAGGGAGGATTTCTTGAAAGGCTGTTTGTATTAGACTGCATTAGTCTTAACTAGGTGTGCCATTATAAACTGGCAACTGAGTATATGTTGTAATAATCCTCACTCTTAATACACTGTACACTAGTGTCATGGCAGGAGTCTAACACAGGGGGTCCTTATAACACTGCAAAAAAATACACCTGAAATGAAGTTAAAATGTCAACGACACATCACAAGCGTCTAACCATCTGAACATTTTATACGTTGGAATTTGTTTATGTCCCCTGGAAAGTAATGTGATTTTAATGTAAACATCCAAATGAAAATGCTGTCAGGCAGCGTGAATACTCAACTCTGCCTCGTTTAACAGAATCTTTCTGGTCGTCACCAAATCCACTAATTTTAATAAAATCGAAATGTAGATAAATACAGCAAGGGGTCTCCATCTCTAATTTGGTTGGCATATACCTTCTATGTTTAAAGCCTCATCTCAAACGTCATCTGTTACAGCATTTATCCCATCGATGTAATTAGAATTATGTGTAGAGCACAGTGTGTTAGGAGTTAGGAGTATAGTCTGCAAGATGTAGAGCTGCCCTGCACTGCTGGCGGAAATTATGCAGACTTTCTTGTTTATCAAGCCTAAAGCCATTCTTCAGTGGTAGTGCCAACACACACACACACAGACACACACCACTTACTATATGCATAAAGCCTTTGCTGGCAGAGGGAGAATTAGGCTGAAACAACGGTCAACCCTATCTGTTGCAAATCGTAGAAAGTCCTGTGACAGCAGATGTGATGTTCTGCTACCTCTGTGCAAACAGCCAATGAATATTTTTCTCAAAATCTCTGCCTACATTTTATGTTTATCCGTCAATTGAGTTTGAAACGTAATGCAAGTCATCCTCCCATCGCAGTGACTTTGTGCACAGATGCCAATGCAGTGTCCAAACCCTGGTTCCTATAGAATCATTTTCACTCCAGCTGTTCAGTTTGAAACTCTCCCACTTTCCATCCTCACTAATGACTGTCGGACTGATACTAGCCAAAAACACTGTTAAACTTTTTATTTTTTTTACTTTCCAAATGGGTTCTGAGACTGTTGGAATTTCACTGGTGTTGGTATCGACTCCTACATTTCTGGTACTGTCGCATTGTAAAAGTGTTGGCATTGACATTGACATACAGTAGCATTGGCTATCATGACTAGAAATATCTAAAAGTTAAACGATGTATAATGGAGTGAAACAGAAAAGAAAAACATGAATAAAAGACGTTTGTGAGATTTTGTGCCTCAACTTATTACAATGACATAAATATTAAAGTACGCAGGAAAAGTGTCCTGCTGACCTTTTTAAAATTTGCAAAACTCCTATTATGCAACTCCTACCATTGTTGCATGGAGTTAATTACCGGAATAGCAAACTGTTACAGGCGAAGAAAGAAGTGTGCATCAAGAAACGCCAGAGCTGCGCTTTGTGTCCTCAGGCTCACTCGTCTGATGGTGTTTGAAAAAGGAACATTTTTATCCCAAGTTGATAGATTTCGAGAGATGAAAATAAATGGTACATTAATTTACCAAATCTTCAAAAGCTAACATGTTGTGTGTTACAGGCACAAGCTGAAATCTAGTTTAGTTCATAAAATCAGCAGACTGCCTTAACATTATCCATAATATTCCCATATACGGTGAAGAACCTGAAAAATATGGTTCTAGCCTTTATTTCAAATGTGAGGACAAAACAAGTCCCTAACATCGTATTTAAAAAA
>CALSCE010009132.1:2285731-2317006 GCA_943593645.1 Bovichtus variegatus
GAGAGAGAGAAAGTTAGAGGGAGAGAAAGTTAGAGGGAGAGAGAGAAAGTTAGAGGGAGAGAAAGTTAGAGGGAGAGAGAGAAAGTTAGAGGGAGAGAAAGTTAGAGGGAGAGAGAGAAAGTTAGAGAGAGAGGGAGATCTAAGGTTTTTACACATTTATTTCTACATTGATTTGTTTATTTTCAATTAAAATATTGCTACCAGAAAAAAAGAAAAAACAATGTCTGTTTAAGCCTTCACGTGGTTGCATTATTTAACCAAAACATTTATGAATAGTCATGACTCTTGTCGAACACATAACAGCGCAATTAATAATGCAATGCTTCAGGCGCCAATTTGGCCAGACCCTTAGACACACACGGCTGTTGCCCTGGTAACCTGGTGTTTTTAGTTGAATACAGAGAAAAAAAAATTGATGAGACCTGGGGGAGTTTAGTTATTATAGGAGAGAGAAGTTTTAAAAAAATGTTCATGTAACTGGATGAACTGCGTGTGTCCTGAGGATGTTACCATCTCCAACCCTGCTCATGTGCACTGCCTACACTGCTGTTGCAACAATTAGTCAATGAATTGAGTGTCAGAAAAAAAATGTTGATAATAGATTGTTCAAATAATTCATTTATGAAGCACAAATGCCACATTTGGTACTTCCAGTTTCTCAAATTTGCAGACAGGGAAGGGAAACATTTTTTTTTTTCCAAAGTGATGAAAAATGGCACACAACATGGGAGAACTTTTGACATGGTCCGACTCCAAACCTATTGGGAGCAGACAACATAAGAAGGGTTAATTGTGGAGCCTTACCTCCCACTTGTGTGCACGACAAGCCACGTAAATACCAAACCAGCAAGAGAGAAAAAAAAAAAAACCTGTGCCTTAGGGGGAAAAAATAGCCCGAAGCGCCACTTATACAACTTGCCCGCTAAAAAATACTGCCGAATATCAGCCCAATAACTTTCAATAACAAGTAAGCAAGTGTTAGTAACAATTTAATCAACGGTTGAAAGTCTAGGTTACCAACTCGCTTATTCCAAAACGTTTTGTGTTGAGATACCGGCACAAACGACACAATTCACAAAGACACTCTCTACACTCTCTACACTCTCTACACCCCAACCGCTACTGAAGAGCACTGGCTCATGATGCAAGGCAAATTTAGCAGACAGAAATCAGGAATTGTGCTGCAGGGTAGAAGTGTCTGCAGTCAAACTGTGTGTCCTTGTCTGTAACAGACTGCTGATGAGAGAAGGAGTGTCTCTCCCACACTCGATCACAACCACAGCCTCGGCCCCCGAGGCTCCAGGAAGACACCAGTGAGCGAGAGAGAGGTGTGAAGGACGCATACTGTTTGTCGCTACATGTCCTCTAAAACCAACTCTCACACCCATGTGCTGTACAAGAGACTGGCTGGTAAGCAAGTCACATCTATATAAACACAAACTCAATGAAGGCCCAGGATGCTGCACTTTTCTCATATGTTGTCTGTGCTTCTGAAACACATTTAGTGCATTTCTCTCTCTTCTAATACCAAAGCACTGCTCTCTCTAGTCGAGTTGGCTTTTTGGGGAGTCACCACACATCTTTAGGGTCTGGGGATACCGTCTGCCTGCCATGACTAAGCCAGCCATTATGAAGGCCTCCAGCACTACAGTGCCCCCCCTCCCTCCCAGATAAGCAGCTTTAGAGGGTCAGGTGAGAGCCCGTTTGGCTGACTCACTCACACGAGATAATCTGGACCTCTGGAAGGGGCCACAAAGCTCTGGGTAAATCCTGAGCAGTACACACTAACACTAACAGGACAAAACTCTACTTCTGTTTTTCCTACAACTCTGTCGATGGAGCAGAATCATTCTGCAACATCTGTGTGGAGATAATCCAAAGACATAAACAAGACGTGTGCCAATAAGCAGACAAAAGACAGATAGTCGATGTAAAGTGCATAAGTACTGTAAAGCATAACTAATTTGCACCTTAGTGTCCTATGTTTTCTATTATTTATAAACTATTTTTTCTGTTTGCCTGGGTGTGGTGTCTTAAAATCAAATCACAATCTATCCAAAACAGTAACAATGCAAGAAAAGACCACCAGAGAAAACACTCTATGTGTGGGTGCAAGGCTTCCAGTCTACAAAGTAAAGTAGTAAAAAAAAATAAAAAATAAAAAATGAGTCAGCATCACACAATATGTGGTTGATGTTATGGAGGCAAGGTTTTAATCATAAAGAAAATATTTTTTTACCAAGAAAGGAAACATGTCCACCTAAAGAAAAAAACCTACACTGCATCAAAAATAGAAAAATACCAGCAAAATGGAATTGGTTCATTTTTGAGTCAAAGTGGACGTCTGTGCCAAATTTGAAGAAATTCCCTCAAGGCGTTTCTGAGAAATTGGGTTCAAGAGAATGGCTCCGGCTATTGGCAGCGGCATAAAAACTCACCCCTTCATTCCTTCCCCACACTGTAACCACACATACAACTACACACACACTTTACCTCACACGCCACCCAGCACACCATGACGGGCAAAACCACAAGCAGTTTCTCCTGGAAAGCATCTCCATCACATCCCTCTCTACAGTGTAGTTCATCTTCTGAGCTACAGTGTGTGGTCTGTGCACAACACGTCTCGCTCTACACAAAAAGACAAAACCAATCTCACCTTTTCCTTAAATCTCAGACAGTTAACACATAGCCAATTAATGTGTTATCTGGATTCAGTCTGGAAACACATTAATGGCCAAGGCCCCATCGAACACTCTCCAAGGTCTTATGGCTACTTAGGGGAGTTGGCTTTTACACCACCCTCCACCTAATACCTGAAGAACTCTCTCAAGTTCTTGATCTCTAAGCGCAGCATAAAGGACATTAAACCATCAAAAATCCCTAAGCTGAGAGTAGCAGGAGGGAAAAACCTGCCTTCATCGTCCTCCTAGAGACAAAGAAGAAAACTAAGTGAAAGCATAAAAGAAAAGAAAAAAATCACAAAAAACACAGTTCGAAAGCATGTCAGAAAGAATAGGAAAATAAATCTATTTTCACTCAGGCTCATTATCAGTCTACAGAGATAAAAGTCTCTTTAAAGATGAGATCATTTGTAACAACTCTCACTTAGACTTTTTGATGCATGGATCCACCTCACTAATTCCTCAGATGTGTTAGATCAATACACGGCCTTCAGTCCCGCCCTTTACAGCGGATCCCTCAAAGCATTCTTAGGTTACAAATGAAGTAATGGGTATTGAGACATCTTTACTTTGAAACTCACAATATGTTGTAATATAGCTAGTCAAGGTCTAATTCTGACCCTTTAACTTTGCTAAACCTGGGACTATTGGTAAGTAGTGCAGTCATTTTCAAATGTATTTTTCCTGGACTATCAGTACGAGTCCTGTGAAAAAGATCGGTTCGATCAATAACAAAGCAATTATTTTCTCGTGAGGGTTTAAAAGTGAAACAAGCAAATATTTTTTCAACATTTTGTGTCATCTACAACTCTTTTCCCCGTCTTTTATTTAGCCATCATTTCCAAACTGCAGCTGCCTTCACTGGACTGGATGAGTGGGAACTTTATGGTTATACGCTCATGATCACATTGATTTAAAAACTGGACAGAGAATATTTAAGCACAGTGTGGTATATACTGGTTAGACTTTCTGCTCAACGTGATGAGTGGCTTCACACTCTTGAAAGGAGAAGACGTTGGCGTCGCGCCAAAATAAAATGATCTCCTCTCTAAATGCAGTCAAATTTAAGAACATTTTAGATTCACACATCACAGGCACTTAAGGAGCAGCTATGTCTCTTGAAACCATCTTATTCAACCTTTTACTTAACCTTTTAATGTTACGAGTATTATCATTGCTCAAATGCAAGCATACCATGGGAAATGGTCTTAAGATTCAATTATGAATCTATTTATCCATCTATCCACTTTCAGCTTCTTATTTTTGCTTGTTCGTGGCAGAGGAGGTTATAAAGGGCAGCCCAAAAGTCATTCTCCCCAACAACGTCCTGGAGCTCCTAATATCAGATGCCAAGGCCAGGAGGGATCTGTAATCCTTTCAGCGTGTTCTGGGTTGTCCTCCCAGTTGGACAAGCCTAGAATACCTCCACAGAAAGCCTCCTGATCAGACAGCCGAACCACCTGAATGAGCTCCTTTCGACATGAAGTAGCAGCGATTCTTCTTAGAGCCCCTCGGCCCGTCCCTGAGCGTGAGCCCACCAAGAACGCACTTGATCTATTGCAGACATCACAGTTCTTTCTGCAAATACACAAGGACCGAATGGCTTGTAGCAGCGGCCAGCCACGCCCGATGTTCCCGGATACCCCTGATGTACACGGTCATAGCCCTTCCAACACCCCTAAAGTAGACTGACTCTACTCCCAAAACCTCTCCAATATCAAAGCAAGCGTACAGAGCAGCTGGAGTCTGCACTGTTCCTCCTAACTGCGAGGTTCAATGAGTTTCCAGCACCTTGGCATTATTGGGGAGTCGAATCCTGCACCGATAACAAGCATAAATGTAGCTAATTGGTATCGCTCTGCCTTCTGCCCTAGTTTGTGACAATCTACGTTCTGTGAAGCAGTTTTTGTAGCCAGGGGAACGCACGCTAAAGCCAAGTTCTCGCTGCATGACTTCCAGAGCCGTCAGATGGCCGTACTGTTCACACTGCACAACTTGCCGTCTTGTAATCGGGGAGGAGTGGTTTTCACACTACATGACTGACGGAGAGACAGAGGGTCACACCCTGCGAGATCTTTCACCAGGAGGAATCCCAGATGAGCACAGCGTTTTGTAACGAAAACACACAGGAGAAAAATACCATGTACCGAGTAATGCTTGTTCATGTTGCCATTTTGTGAACGTGTGTGCCGCGTCTTCACAAAATAGCCTGTTTCCACACGTCTTTACTATTTATCCATGTTCCATTATGCATGGACATACATGTATGCAGGCTGCAGCACCATCTGTAGTGCTGTTGATATTCAAAAAAATAACCACATAAATAAGAGCAAAAGTTAAAAATGAAAATGTAAATATCATACTTAAACACAGCTCGACATAATTACCATCATCCTGTTAGAATTTCTCATTAAGTCACTCTCATTCATTACAAAAAGCAACCAATAACCACTGCATGCTAATGGATATGAAGACGTTTTAAGTGTTAAATGGGTTGCAACAACACTGCCTACCTTTTCTCAAAAGTGCTCCAAACACTTCACACAGCAAGCATTAAGTGAGAAGACAGGATCACACAGTTAGGAAGTGTTGGGGAAAACACACAAATGCACACACACACATACCTACAGAAGCACATATTTTTTGCAAGACTAGATCTTACAGCATAATATTGCAGTCTGGATCGAGGGGAGGAATAAGATCTCCTGAAACCACAATGTATAATTGACAAACAGAAATCAGCAAACCCACCAATCAATGAGCTCACAGTTGTTACTGCTGGTCAGCTGAGGGAGTTTTAAACCCAATCAAATATTAGCTATATGCGAGAATCAATTACACACCTTGCTATGGAGTCCCATATGCCTTTACTTTCACTATTTTCACTTAAAAGGTCTTCATTGATCTTCTCTGCCTTTTTCTGCACCTATAATGAGAAAAGAAACACAAAACAATGATTGTATCAGTTATTTCATTATAAAATCATCCCAAAATGCTCAATTTGTGACCAGCTGAAGAGCATTTCACTCAGCGCTATGAGCAATCTAATATACTTTACAAATGTCCAAGAAACACACTCACTCTGACTTTGATGATCTTACTGTGGAAACTGTTCAGCACAACAATGACATCACCAGCATCTGCAGGGGAATCGGTTCCGTCATGCCTGAAAAAGTGGATAAAGAGTGAGAAAGTAAGAAATGTCCCCGAGAGCGAACATGTGAAATGATTGCGACGAACCGCCACGTGCAAGCTTTAATGCTCGCAGGACTACTGTGTGCCAAGGCCGCGTTTAAATGCAATCCACGTACACACACGCACACACACGCACGCACACACACACCTATCAACATCACTGCAGTCTGACAGAGATGTCTGTTTAAATAGTGTGCCTTAGTGAAAGACAGTTTTTGCAGTGACTCAGCAGCTAATGGACAGAACACTGACGGACAGTGAAACACGCACATGAAAGAGGATACTGGGACATCTGCCACACGGTCACACTCTGATCATATTCATTACCCTCCATCATCATTAAGAATCACCTTACCAGTATCGTATCCATCACTACTTCCCCGCCATGCTGTGTATACTGGTAGATTTAATGAGAACGTCTGTACTGTATTGATTGTATAACACGGGCCTTTCACTGTAATTGTTTTAGGACAGATCTGCCCAGTGGAGAATGTCTTTTGGCAGGCAGGATCTGCATGGTGAAACACCACAGAGCAAACTTCAGGGAGTCACGAGCAATAGGCTATGATGCACAGCGAGCCATTACAACCCCACTGCTTACTAAAGGCAAAAAACTAACCTTATCACTATGATAAATGCTCCCTCCTCATTGGGCCCAAAGTGCTGCTTGTGTTTTGCCTCCTCTGCTGTCACTGATGCAACTCAGCCTTTAGGGCTTGTGTTAGAAAGCACCAGAGATCAATCTGTATCCCTGCTCTGAGGAGAGGAGAGCTGGCCATCTCATTCATCGCTGTCAGGGCGAGACGCCGTGGCAGCACAGGGTGGAAGAGGAAAACGCAGGCTCTGGGAATGGAGAATACAGACACTCCCACTAGACTCTGATCGGCCACCTAACCAGAGCAGAGTGCCGCTAACCACAAGAATAATGACACTGCCAAGGTGAAAAATGACATCACCTCTTAGCTTCACCTGGAGGATTGGGGAATAAATCTTGGTTGTCCGATATGATTCCAGAGGAACCGAGGGATGTATGTGTCCTAAATCTTGTGTGAGGATAGCCAGAGAGGACAATATCTGTGATTGTAGGGACATGTATTATACGATGCGCTACAGCTGACCATGCAGCCTATTATCCAGACTCGATAGAAAGGGATTATCATACCTTTGTTATGTTACGCAGAAATGATATGCTGAGCTACGAGTACTTCTGGAAAAATAAGAATTTGATTGGTTTTAGATTAAAGTACCACAGTACATTTGAATTAAAGTAAAAGTCTCAGAATTAAAAGAATTCAAGGCAAGGACATTTTTTTTTTTATTTAGCTCGAAAAAGTATCAAAGCAACCCAAGCACAATATTGTTTCTTTTCGTCTGGGGAAATTAGACAACGCCAACGCACTCTGTCTAGTATATGCAGCCTTTGACACCTACGCTGTCCTAACTAAAACACATTCTGCTGCTGATATTTTGCTGTCTGAGGTGGAATGCATCGCAGGTGACCAGCTGAATCATCCCTCCACTTTGTCTTCTCTTTAAAAGCACCTCTCTCCTCCTACTTGTCTCCGCTCCGCTCTGTAGCGAGCAGAACTCCCTGCACTCATCAAAACTTTGAGCTGCTACACTGTCAGCAGCTCTCTTATGTTACCATAGTGATGGGTTTCATAGCTACCGGTAGGAAAAGGAGAGGTAGCTGAAAACAACCTTAATGCTGAGCTCCTGATGAAGCCGCCTGATTAGTATCACTACTTAACCTTTTTTTTCTTTTCTAAATATATTAATGTCTGTAAGGGAGGTGGGAAAGACAACACTGGTGAACACTCACGTGAGAATCTGATAGATATCTTCTGATCTCCCTTTACGTAATCTCAGGATCCAGGCACCAGGATTGGCTTTCAGCTGGAAATATCCCTGTTGTGGTTAAAACAGCAGGAGTATTTACTGTGAGCATTAAATTCACACTTGTTTTCACAGCTTCTGTTCCAAACTTACCACAGTAATGAACTACTTTGATATCCATGTCATATACAATGTCTAACACAGTGCTAGAAAAACTGTCTTTGGTAACTTTAGTGTCGAGTGGAGACGGCTACTCACCAGGTTAGCCATGACAATGGTGTCATACATGAGCGGGTTTTGACTCATGCCCAGGGTAAACTGCAGTCCACGGGGGGGCTGGCCAGTTGACAGGTCAAAGCAGTGGCCCTCCAGCAAGAGGTGCTCCAGCTCGTATTCTGCTGTCACAACTCCGCTCACCTGGAGCGAAACCACAAATTACAGAAGACAAAAAACAACAGGGGAATGATTAATAGAATGCACCGCAGCCCTAATTAAGAGGTGAGTCTGATACGATTGCTGGTAGCAATGACTAGGGAGCAGGATACCTCCTGCAGGTGGATATTATCCAAGTCATGGGGGCTGCGGACAGCCTGCACTATCCAGCTCTCTGGTGTTATCATATTAAGGGTGAGAAGAGGAGACTCTGGGAGATCCATGAAGCGGGCAACTGGTCCTGGAGAAACTGTGTCGTTGGCCAAGAAATTCACATCAGACTCCAAGACGAAGCGGTAAAAGCTGAGAAGACAGACAAACGGAGATAATCAAAATGTAAGTGCTTGTCCTTCAAATAAGTGCAAATTGACATTATATGTGACAATACAGTAGAGAATCGAAAGCCCTAAAATGGTGGACATCCTGCAGGACTTTTTGCCAACGAACAGTCAACAATTCCATCCAACAAATGCACTGTCCTCCTCAGCAAGCACTAAAATGATGACATGCTGTGCAATAGTCTCCTTTGTAGAGCCGGAGAGATGGACTCTGTTGTGACAGCTAGGTATATACAATCCCCACAAAGTGAGGAGTCTAATACTTTTACTGCCAGCATTCCTGCTTGGCCAATAACAGAAATATGAGCGGTAGTCTGTGTACTATAAATGATACCTTTCTTCGTTATTACTCAGAGTTGTCACAGAGGCTAGCTCCGGGCTAATATTTATGCTAATTGCTTTTCTTCAGTGCTCCCTCTGACACTGAGGAGTCATAATCAGTGTAAACAACGTGGCAGCTGATAAACATTACCAATGCTAATTATTCTTATTTTGAATGCGTTCTTATTTTCAAAAAAGGTCGACCATAACATTTCTTCTTCACAGGGAGATTTTCTAAAAAGTGACGTTCCGCCACAGCAGCCATGTTTCTGTGGACCACAGCAGAGCACTTACAGAGGGACTGACTCCGGGCTGAAATGGGAGCTGCTAGCACAGCACAGGAAAGTGGCAAGGGAAAGGCTGCAGTTAATAAGGAGAAACCTAGTGCACCAGGGGAAACCCAGTCTTCATTGGACTGGTTCCAATTTGTAAGATGACCAATTCTCCACAAGAAGAAAAGTGAGCAAAAAAGTCCTGTGGTCTCTGATGCCTTCTTACCAATATAAGAAGTACACCAGTGAATGAAGCGAATCCACTGACATCAAGCAGGGAAGTTGTAACCGTATGGTTGCAAAACTTATCTGCAGTTTCAAACGCCATCCTTTCATGATCAAGTTTTTCCCAAAAAATAAAACAGAACAAAGCTCCATAGCCCCATTTCCCCAATGTTTTTATTTTATTTTATTTAATTTAATGTTTTTGCTATTTAAAAAGGTAATCAATTCCTTGGTTCTTGACACTAATGACTTAACAAATAGTATCTTGCAAGTTGTTCAGAATTGTAGCTTTTAAGAGTCGGTCCCGCAACACAAAACATTTCTGTTACAAATAACAATAAATGTTTCTGCATTGGGATACACTGGACCAGTGGACCTCCGAGGGAAACACGATCACTACAAATGACATAATCCATTATGGAACAAATTAAAAAAGAAAACACTGCAAATTACATAATGACTAACATTCACTCAGTGGTGTGAATGTTAACGGAGAATTTAAACCTTTAATTTGGTTGTTTTTACTGCATGTTTTGACCCCGCAACAATGCAAGCTGTAAGCAATTTGCCCAGGGATACAAGGGGAGGCCCAAAGCAATAAGGTGGTGTTATTAAGCAGATTGCATCTGTGCAGTATAATCTTACAAAGGGAAGGAGCGAGGCAGAGATGCTAAGTCTGCAGCGGTCAGAGGATACACAAACAAGCCAAACAGGAAAATTTAATTACTGTTGGAGCAGGAGCTTACCTCTTGAGGGGCATCTCGGACAACTTGGCCCTGCAATTCATAAACACCTGCAGTCTCACATTGACCACTTGACTGAGCACCTGCAGGAGTCAAAGAAGAAGACACCCAGTTATAGGAAACGGGAGCAAAGTAGAGCCCAGCAGAGAGGTACAAGACACACACCAGCCTTTTGCTGAACAAAAGGCAGCTTATAGTTTCATTGACCAACTCAAATGACAAAGCACATACAGTATGTCCTTACATAACATCTTTCATGATATAACAGTGGTAATGAGCACAGGGAGCCGCCTTCCTTAAAATCCGCTGATATGCCGTCATCGTAATTTCTACTGCATACTGCAGTACACTTCTGTGAAGTGTACACTGCAAACAACAGCTACTGTAGGTGGCTGTCTGACTGGCTGTCTGTGAAGGCAAGGTGAGTCATATTTTCAAGTCAAATTCTTCACCACAGCGAGCCTCTTGCAAGATGCAGAAGGCAGCACAAGGGATTCAGTGCAACTAAGCCCACTAGGGAAAGATTTAAAGAACCTTAAATATACAGCTAAGCAGACTTATTTTAGCTCACAAGGAATGGGACCGTTTCTATGTTTCTGATCAATTTCACTGGCAACAAATGCTTTTAAAAGGTGTTGGAAGCTTCAGTATCTGTGAGAATAAACTATGTGCATTAAAGAACATAACCATGTGGTCATTTGAGGATAGGAAAAAAAAATTATGATATGTGATCTTTTGTAAAGCTTTGCGTTTCTGTACCCTTCCTTTCAGTGAAAATGATTTTAAAGTGCCCCTGCAGTATTAGAAATCGATAAAGGAAGAACACAACTTACAATCAGTAGAGGGGACATCTTCTGTGCCTCCCTGGTGAGGGGGTCAACAATGGCCACAACATCATAGAACACCTCATGATCACGCGGGGAGAGATGGAGCACACTGAGGGGGAGAACAAGCACACCAAAGCGGATTCAGCCACACGAGGTTGTACAACCCTTATTCAGCAGAACTGCAAATCAAAAGATTTGCCTTCCTGCACTGCTTGAAATGATGGCATAGCAATTTTCAGATCTATTATAACAAAAGGAGAGTAAACACTTCCCTGTGAGACTGCCGTGCCAATAGGAGAGTAAACAGAGGGAGAAATTTTTTTTTTTAAAAACGTTGCCCACCTGTGACTGTCTTTGATAAACTGGACATCCCTCCGGACTTCTCCTTTGGGGGCTGCAGTTAGGAGGGCATCAACTTTCATGACTAAGTCACTGGCGCTAAGGGAAAAAAGGTGTAACAGGGTCGGTTCATCACTTATTAATACTAGGTTTTAGCAGAGATGTCAAACAGAGCTCACATAATGTGACATCAAGCTGTTAACAAGGTAGCCTCATAAATTAATAATGGCTACCGTACCTTCAAACTGAGAAACTATTATACGTTGTGCATTACAGAACACAAGATGGTTAACACCGCTCGTCGTTAATAGAACCTTCTAGACAAGACTGAAGTGGCACAAAGAGATAAATGTTAAAAGGTATAAGGTCACATTAGAGCCATTATGGCTCAAATGTTTATCACAGACAGAGAAAGAGGCAGTTAACTCACATAACGAGACAGAAAAATACAAACATACTGCTTTGGCTTCATCCCCATCAGTTTAACTTTGACTTTGACTTTCTCTGCAGAGCCGCTCAGTGTAATCTTCTCCAGCAACTGGAAATCCTCCACAGTGAATTCTTCCTGCTCTTCAAATGGACCGAGGATCTACAGTAAATGAAGACAGTAATGCAGTCAGAATACAACTTTTAGAATTCTTATCTCCGCATGTATTATTTACTACTTGCCAAGGGCAGTTGAAATGTAATGGGATTGTAACACAGTGTTTTATCCACTTAAAGTCATGGCATTCAGTGATGGTGCCTTTGTTTTCCTCCTTTCTATTTTGGGAGTCTTGCCACTGCAGCAGAGGAATGTAAAATGATATTAATTGTTACTGCCATCTCTGAGGCTGGCCTCTTCATCCGTGGCTGTCAGCATCACTGCTGCTGAGATATCAGTCACCAGCTCTGTACACACATACAGTCAGCACATACAGACACTCACACAGACACACACACACCGTGCAGTTTGTGCCACCTGTGACCTTTGACAAACATTCATGCTGATTGAACAGTACCAAGGAAGCACTCTGGAAACACGAGAAGGAAAATCCTCCAAAGTGCAGCGGCTTAGCGGATCCTACTCCACTGTTCCAAACAATAGCAGCAACATTTCACCGCTTTACCTTCCTGACAACATATCGCGGTCTATTCAACTTTTTATGCAGAATTATATGGATCAATATTCTGAAATAACTGGGAAGATGCTTATTGAGCTGTGCTGGAGTTGATGCCCACTCACCCTGCCGTTGCTGATCACCGCCCCTTGTCCAGGACTCAGTTTCAGGACGTCTCGACAAAACAGCTGCTGACTGCGAATAAAATCCACTTCCAGTGTGTTGAACTTTTTCTCAAAGGCATCATCGTCCATGCCCTACAGCAGAATAACAGAAGTTTGTTTAGGATGTTAGATGAATTGATTGCAATCGTTGGCTCACATTTGGATTTGTGATGTACTGCAGACCAATAGAGTAGCTCAAGGACCTTTCTCCCTTTACAGCCTATCCAAAACAAGATCGGAGTGATGCATTGCCATAAGGAATGATGCATGTGAGGCCAAAACATTATTCACATCAACATCATTGATGCCTTGTATCAGCGCAATCACTGCAGTTTTCAAAAATGAAATATTTCAGCCAGAGGACCGAGCTGTCAGAAATGCACGAGTGAAAATGAGATTAATCAATTTGTAATTAATATACCAACTCTTAATTAAGCCTCGGCAAATTTTTTGTCTATAACAAATTAGGTATGGGAGTGTGGAGGGTTTGTGGAGTCAGGTTATTAGTATCTCCCACATCTCTCCTCAGGAGAACAGGTGAAATACCAATAATGTCAGCACAATCCAGTCAGCAAGTCTGGCAGCCAATAATAAACTCATATCCCTCGACTCTGGGTCTCAACTCACACAGCCACCTCCTACCCATCTTTTCATTGCTATTTCCAGCTCATTCTCTCCGCATTGTTTACGGCTGGTATAATTGAAGGGCAGTTTGTCATGTTTGGTCCCAAATGTAACCTGCGCTGTATGACTTATTCCTGATGGAAGAGATGGGAGCTCTCCTGTCAGCTGATTTGTTGATTAGCGCCTGAGAATTTGTTTTCTTGTGTGTAATGCCGTGTGGGCGGATACTGCACACTACAGCATGGAGAGCACTAGTGGCTGCAGACTGCTCACAGCAGCAGAGTGATGGTCAGGCTTGGCTGAACACATGTGGCTTACACAACCATGAACGGTGAACAGGAGCTTGGCTATTCATCAGGTCCGGAGACCAGGTATCCACCAGCACTTTAAAGTTAAAGATTCAGCATGTGGAGCCCGCCTTATACCTGCCCCTGTGACAGATCAAGTGGAACCGAGTGGCTGCTTGCCTTGGCATCCACAGGCTGTGGAGCGTCATGCGTGCTCTAAATGTATTCTGTTAGCTGATGTTCAGGAGGGGAATGAAAAGATGGGCTCATCAATCACAATTTTCCCTGACTGTGCACTTGAATCAAGAAAGCGGTGGCAGACAAATCTCTGTAAGTGGTTTTATCCAACCTTTGTTTTCCTCGTTTTTTTTGCCATTATGCTCATAAACTCTATCTAAAACGTTATCAGTAATATCAGTGTTGAATCAATTGTTTCCCATTTTGCAGAGATGCATTCCACAAATACACCTTTCACTGACACAAAGGGACTGACCTAAATTCAAAGAATCAAACATTCAAATAATCAAACCCTAAAAATTGTATTTCTTCGATAAACACAGTAAAACGTGTGCTGTAGTCCTGCATATCTGTTATGCTTGGTTGATATGATGCTATATATCATAATACAATATAAATTTCAGCTGTTAGAGCGCGACACACTGTTTTTTCTTTTGGGTAGCTATCCCTTTAATATCTCTGGTTGTATAAATCCACCGCAGGCAGTGTTGCAAATCAATGAGCAGGACTGTTTTATGGCAGTGTTGGATTCATAGGGTTTTGCAGCAATGTGATGAAGTACCTCAGGTACTGTACTTCTTACACTGCTTCAGTCTAAAACAGACATTTCTATCTGGTTATTTTATGTCTAAATTTTCAATTACATTTACAGAAAATATCACAATATGAATCAATATCATAATATAAAATCACACATACCATGACAGCAGATTTGATCCAACCCTTATATCTATAAATAAATGGTATCTCACTTGTCAATTTGATACATTTTGTGTAGCACAAACTATAAAACTATACTTTTGCATTGTTCTTATGTTTCCTTCTTCACTGGCCATGGCTCTCTGACACATTCCTATAATGTCAAAAGAAATGCCAGGGGATTTCTCAACACCTCAGCACAAAGGCATTCATGTGTTTAACACGGCAGATAATAAATTGGAATTTTTTCAATCAGCCCCGACCGCCGGCATCAGAAATCTTTCCGTTTTCCTGATTGTGTTGACAGATTTCAGCAAATTGTGGTGGCAGGAGGTACGAGATATCTCAGTCCCACGTATACTGGTTGTAATTATGATCGTGTAAAATGTTCCTTTCTGTCAGTCAGGAAGCAGATCCCATGTGCTAGAAATCCAATATTATTAGGGTTTGTTCGTTTGTTTTGTGTCAAATAGGGCTAACCAAATATATATTTATTGATATAAATGTATATCAATATATTGTGAAACTATTATAGAGATGACTATTGGTGCTTTCAGAGGATATTTAAACACAAGGTAATTGTAAGAAATTAAACTATAATTAGTACTAATATTGACACGATGGCCATTAAATGTTTATTTCACTCCAATAAAGATTTTGAGTTTTGGTATATATCAAAACTATACTTTTTTGATACTTTACTTTGATAAATCTAAAATCCATTTCTTAAGAGATGTGAAATGTTGTCTAAACACAAGCCGCTATACAACAAATGTGCCAAAATAAAGTCTACATTTCACAGTACTTTGATTTAAAATCAGAAACTACTGGATCAAATAATAAGAAAACCAAACGATGAATCTGACCAGATATTTGATGTCGGCTTTCAATTAATTTGCTGTGCGACAGACATTTTGTTCAGTATCAAAGAAGTACTGAGGCTGAACGTCCAGCCAGACTTACTGTGACTGTAATGCAGCCTTAAGGACAGGAAAACTAGCACAAATTGTCATATAACAATAATGACAATACAAGACCTCATCTAGTCTCATATGACAATATAATCAGCAAATCAATTGATGCAAAGCTGTATCTACAATGAAAACTTAATACTTTGATGTAATGGCCAAAAAATACAGAATCTAAACTGTACATCTAAAGCTTTCATTTGCTTGAAATATTGAATGTAATTTAATGAGTAAAAGAAAAGAGCAAAGCAAATTAAAATATCTGAAATTGGATTTTCTCTGATCGAAGAAAATGAAAATAACAGCATTCCTTAATCACTCCTTTACCTGCATCAGTAAGTCCTTTATCTTGGTCCCCTTTCGGAGGAGCTGGCTGCTCTCCTCTTTCAGGAGTTTTTGCACAAACTCTGCTGCAGCCTTATTCTTCTGGGTGAGGAGAGAGGCCCAGATAGCCCTGTACAGCACAGTGTTATCTTCGCTGGGCTTTCCGCTGGGGTTATCTATCACCCCCACTCGCACTCCAGGGCTGGCCTTCTGCTTGCACACACACACACATCAGTGATATAATTCACAAAAATATCCCACATTCTCTCATTTCCACAGACCGCAGGTGTCACTGACAGAGAGCGCTGATTGCTTAAAAGTAACAGTAAAGGGTTCTCCTACTCTGCTTATTCTAACAGCAAGGAATCTTTTCATGACAGATAAAAAAATCCATCTTGCTGGATCACACTGAATTCACCTGTAGTGTATCAACATGTGAATATTTCATTTTAGAGGCCTCTATTAATGATTGTTGGGAGGGTATACAGAGTAAAAATGTACTTCGTTTTAGGTCATATGGGCATGCTTTAATATTTAAAAAAGTATCTCAATGTACTTCATCTCTTTTGCTTGTATATTAGGTATAGATTTACAGTTTTATAGCAGCAATATTTGTGTAAAAGTCAGACTAATCTGAAACATGTTATTGATTGAGTCAACATTAATTCCTTGGAAGAATTTAAGGCTTGTGATATATATTGTGTGGAATAAAATAAAGAAATCTTGCACTGGTGTTGGGATTCTCGATTGATTTCACTACAATAATATCAGTATTTATGCTTTCAAACGCATCACAAACAACAACACACGTAAACACATGACATATATGTCAATTTGTAGATCATGCCTTCCAAAGTGTTCCCTTATAGAAAGTAAATGAGGGGTTGATAGAATGGGGAGCGGTGCACAGGAGAGTTGATGATACTCACCACATGTTTCAGAGCATTGAGTAACAGTTTTCTTCCGGAGTCCGTCTCAAAATCTCCGGCTATCCAAATGGTCACAGCACTCATCCCATCCTCATCTGAGGCACAAGAGGTGATAGTTGAGGGTTTAATCATTCAAGTAACAAATAATATTTAGCTTTTCAATTGTGTGTGAAGAATTAATATGTTTTGTTATTTCAGTTTTGCAGCATTTCACAGCTTTCCATGAAATAAAAAACTGGTTGTAGATCATAAGGGTGTAAGAAATCAGTGAAATAAAATAAATGCATTTATGTTAAAAAAATAAATAAATCCTAGAATTCCATGTAACTCTGTATAGCCCTGTAAATAATTCATTTTCAAAAATACAAATAACTATTTGTTTTTTTAAATGTTTTGGATAGTTGCGATAATGAGATTTTTCAAGGACTTGTTCTGGGAAATGTGAAAAAAATATGACATATTGTCAATATACGCTTTGAGTTTAATTGTCCCAAAGAAAAGTATTATTAAATTATTTATGTATTTTTACATTTTTCATATTGGAAATATTTGAAACCAGGATTGTGTGTGAATCACCTAATAACTGTATAGTGCTCCAAATACATACGGTATATATCACATGGCATTCAATTTAAGCCTTATGTTAAAATACATTATGACAAGTCCACCCTGCCGTCCGCTGCAGTTTCCTGACTTTTGTACAGCAAACTGCGATATAATGAAAGTACCAGTGGAGGGCAAATGTATCTTTGAGCAGTTTCCTGTCTCAGTGTCAACCGAAATGCTTACATGGCATTAAGCAAAAGCTGCTAATCCTTTAAAAGGGTTAGCTCATGCTTATGCACTGATGAGAAGCCGATGAAAGTGAGAAGTGAAAATTAGGTACAGTGAATGTTCAGTTTGTGTGTAGGTGAGAGAGACTGAGGCATCTGGCAGAGAGCGCAGTATATTAGTGGAGAAGTGTGCCACCTGTCATACACATATCCCCCCCAGTCAGTCAGTCAGAAAAGCAGGCAGTGGGCCGGTCAGTTAGTCCACAGAGGGAGGATGGCAATCAGCCTCCTCAGACTCACTGAGACAGCTACACTCCAGGCCTGAGCAGTGAAATGCAGCTCTGAAGACCATTTAGACCGTTGGCCGAAAGCCAGTCAGCAGACCCAGCAATTATCTTGCTGGAGGCACAGCCTGTCTGCTTTAACAAAGGTCAATTTCACACTTTCATAGATCAGTAAAGCCATGTAGGATTAATTTTTTGTTCAAATACTGCCTTTTCACAGAATTTCAACAAGTAAATGCAGAACGGTTGTTCTACTTCAGAAGACAAAATGCAGATGCTTGAATACGTGATGTATTCATGACAATGAAATGGTGTGTACTCTTCTGAAATTGTGTTAATTAGGAAACCAAGGCACAATAAAAAACAATAAGTGACTTCTTACCGTTATTTGTAAAGTACTTCATTCTCTTAGCCATCACAGCTGTTTTGTCTCTGGAGTCATAGTATGAAAACATAGTCGTGTCCTCCCAATCATCCACAACTGAAATCATTCCAAGAAAGGAACAGTTGGGGAAAAATGAGAGAAATATAGGCAGTGAATCAATAATACATAGTTTAAGATGAGAAGCACAGGTTCACCTGGTTTGGCAGTGAAGTCCAGGCACTTCCGGTCAGTGCTTAAAATAAGAGGGTTCATCCTGGGAACCACGTTGGCCTGCTCCATTAGATAGTCCACCACATCTGAGCCCTCAGTCAACTGGCCCTGTAGGCAAAACACAAAACAGATGAGAGTGAATCAATGAGAACATCAACCCATAAGGAAATACTGGATCTTGCCTATGGCGTATTTCTGAAAAGTTAACAGTGCAGCGTAAATGTGTCTGTAAATACGAGCCAGGGATGGAATATGTATACACTTAGAAACTGTAAAACTGCAATGTGCTGGCTATTAATCAAATAAGTAATATACTTTTAATGATTTACCCTATTATGGTAAACACACAGTATTAGCTCAGTTTTAATCATGTACTCTGCTGCTGCAATAAACCATATCTAATATCAAGCTTACAGAACCCCAGGCTAGTATGTGAAATATGACTTGCATGCAAAGTATGAGCATGGATGAACTGCATTTATCTAGGGTTTATTTACTTCAATTCACTCCTACTGTATATATGTATATGTATATTGACCTAAAGGTTCCACTCCTGGGACAAAAAAAAGAGTTAGGTTTGGCAGGTTTCTAATGAAGCAGAAGTAGATATACGTGTTGTACCATAAAGGCAGCTCTCTGGAAGGCGGTGGTGGTGTCCATTATGCGCTGCAGGATGATGGTTTCCAGCTCGTCTGGGTCCATCTCATCGGGGCTGAGAGGGACTCCATTAAATAAAGCCAACGGTATGGCACCCAGGCCACTCTTTTTGTAGAAGAGGGCACCGTCCTGGAGCACACAAAACATGGATTGAGTCATTGGCTGCTCCCAATTAATTGTTCATTTTTTAAGTAATTATTCTCACTTGCAAGAAACAGGAAGAAAAAAAGAGAGAGCTATTTTATTTCCTTACCTTTCTTTTGTCATCATACTCGGATTCTACACCAAGAATCCTTTCAGCGTTGGCTTTAGGGAATTTTCTCTTCAGGTAGGCAGAGATTGTATCAACAGACAGGGTCTCCCCTACATCTAGTTTGTTGTACAACTGCAGGAGAGTGGCAAGTCAGATCAAATGCACTGTCTTCAGATCCCTGCAACTTTCAACAATTCCCAACACTGTCTCTTTGAAAGAGCTGATACCAGAGGCAAAATCCCACTGACTCATCCAGTCCAATAAGGTCTCAAACCATGGGAACACAAGGCACAATGAAACGACTGACTTCTGAGGCACGAAGAGATATGAGCTGGCAAGGAGTTTATTTAGCTTATTCTTCGAGAAGTGCTTTCTAAAACAACAGAGATTTATACATGCGATATACTTACTAAGACCATGGACATCAGAGCCTGGGATAAATCATACTCGTCTGCAATGTAATTCAACAGTCTGTAAAATCCAACCCCTGCATCTGAGAAGCCATCAATCTCATCCTCTGTGTTGACAACAAACACAAATCCAATTCTATAGAGAGGGGGGCAAAAACAAGTACACAATTCGCAGGTGAAATGAGAATCACTACCTGGTTAGAATTAAAAATGCTAAGGGTGGACTATATAAGCAGCTGTTGAGATGTGAGAAATAACAACACCAACCTCAGGGGGATCTTGTGCTTGTAGAAAAGCTCTGCTAGTTTCACCAGCTCAACACTTTCTTCCCGTACTGGATCTAGGAACAGCACCTAAGAACAAAGGCATCATCGTTATAATTCATTTACAAATACTCATTATCCGACTTGGATCCTGGATGAATGAGAGTTGAGCAGAAAACACAAACCAGAGGCAATGTTAATGTTAACGAGATTACCGGTAAATCGTTTTTGTCAAATTGTTTAGCGGAGAGGAGTCAGAAGCAAAGAGTTTCACAGTTTCACTACAACAGAGACCTTTCTCACTTCCAACCTCTTTTATCCCCACGACCCTGCAGCGTTCCTGGCCTTCAGGGCACTCACCAGGTTGAAGAAATTGCGTCGGATCTGCCGGATGACTCCAGGAAAGGTGGCTCTGAGGAGCTCCTGTACACCTGTTGGCCAGCTGCGGTAGGGTGGGTCATTCTCTATGTCATTTATCCACTGGAAAGTGCATGACAAAAAGAAGGCTTGTGTGAAAACGATGATATTCACAAGTTCATTGATGAGCTCAGAGATGAAATACCTCACTCAAGGACCCTTCTGAATTGTGGAATGGTGTTTTTCACTTGCCTACATGTCTTTAATGGATGTGACATGGTACGTATAAAAGAAATCTAAATACTGGCTTTTGCTTTATCTGAGGGTTTTGTTTACATTTATAACCAATATTGGGTTTTTGATCAAGCGTGTGAATGACACAAATTCAAACTTGGCTTACTCTGATAACAAACGTGGCAGTATATAAATACCGTACTCTTTTGCTTTTGTTTTACTATGTACTCTGCAACTACACCCTGTTCCTGACATTCATGAGTGGGCTGATAAGCGTATCCTGTTATTTGTCAAGAGCACCAAGATATTGCCTAGTGTTACGTTAAGGTAACTTTTGAAAAGAATAATCCCTTTCCTGCTCTACACGTGAAATATTTAAATCACCAGGTGTATTTTCAATTCAACTTAATTTTAAATTTCAGACACATAGGTCTATAGGTAAAATAAATACAATACGAGGACAACAACACAGATAAAATCATTGCAAGTCCACAGTGATTAAAGCAATGTGGACTAAATGTGCTTTAACTAAAGAAACCTACCTGCTCAATAAACCTATGTAATGTAAATAATATGTAAATAAAGCTGTAGCAACAGTTTTGTGGACAGAAATATGATGGATCTGATGTGCACAACATTCAACATGTACACTTGTCATAAAGCCCTACTACCCTCTACCAGTAAGATATTAGATATTGCTTTTTATGAGAAATGACCATAATTGCAAAATGATCCATCATTTCTGGCCAACCTGGCACGAACAGTGGTAAACGCCTCCCCACAGTGCAAACGTTTGCCTCGCTGGCTGGCACACTATCCTTATCTCTCTTACTCTCTCCCTCTATGCGTGTGTCTCCCTCAGACACACATAATGTTACATACTCTCCATATCTAGAAGGGGAGATACAAGCTGAACTTACAGACCTCTTGGTTGAATATGGAAATGCTTAAAATATTTCTTTTTCTAGCACCTAGAATATTAAAATGGCCAGAAGGGCCAAAGTGAAAAGTTTTTCATTTGAGAGCTTTTCTTCCCAATATAATACCTGAAGTTTCTGGCAGGCTCAATGCTGTTGCAATAGCCTGATGACTGAATCCCACCCTGGTACACAAAGAAGAAAAGGCCAGAAGAATAATGCATTTCGACAGGACTCACCATTATAGCTGGATGTCTGATATCTAAGGCGTAGCTGTCATCCACAGCGTTCACAGGTAACCTCAGCAGCTTTCCCTGATGTTCTCCTTTTATGCCTAGGTTATGAAGCCCCTCCAAGACCCTGGCCTCTCCTCTGAGGATGTCTAAAATGCTGCACAAAACCACAAGTTAGTTTTTGTTTTTTTGTTTTTTTTGTAATACATATTAGCTGGGAGGTTTTGCTGTGCACCAAACTCTGATCTTGTTGCAACAGGATTACTGAGCCAAAGCAAAAGTCTGAGGCGTCCTAGGGAGAGCACAGACAGACCATTGCTCCCTCCTGCTGGGTTTCTACCTGAAAGGGTTGTGAATGTCCAGATCAATGTGCAGTCCGTTAATGAAGAGCTCCCCGTCTCCCGGGTGAACACCAACGGTCTCACCGAGACGCTGAAAGAACAAACTCAGAGTTTTTAGTCGAATGCCAAAACCCTTCAACCTTTAACGTCTGATCTTCGACAAGAAAAGATGGGCAGAGACTACAGCAGTACGTACACGGGATAACATGTGCACAGAGTAGGAGAAAATAAAATGTCACATTTGATGTTGTTTTGCAATTTATTTCAGATACAGATTCGGATCTCATTGTCTAAAATAAAACTTGTGCAATGGCTAAGGATGTTATCAAAGAAAACCTCCTGCACCATCATATGGAAAAACTGCTTATTATATCGCACCTTTTGGTTCTCCTCAATTTCTTTTCTCATTTCCTGCTTTACGGCCACTCTTGTCAGTGATCTGTGGGAACAGTGAAACATGTACAGTCACCATCAGCTTTTACCGCATCCCAAGCCGGCAGTAAAATGCCAGTTTTAATCTTCAAAAATCTGTGGGCCCTCAAGATGGTACGTTTTCAGCCAATTCCCGATAAAACACCTGACTCTTACTCAGCACTTTTTGGATTTATCACAAGCTGCCTGAGCCAAAATAAGCCAACATCAAAAAGTTGAAAAGACATCTGAATTTAGGTTGTATTTACTGTGGATAATGCTCAAACAAATACGTTTATAAAAGACATTTTTAATGTGCACTTTAATAACAGCATCTGTTGTGCCTGGATTCACACATTGTAACACAGAGTAGGGCGCCTAAAAATATGGATTTTGGAATGGTACCAAATATGTTAACCAGTCAGCCAGAAAGAGAAAATCAGATGAATTTTCTGACCTGGCTTTGCTTGGGAAGTTCTGACTGAGGTCTCGCATGAGCTTCAAAGCATCAAACTTTGGCACGGACATGATTCTGGCAGCTGCCTGGACACTAAGATCTGTGGAGATCAGATAATATAATCATCATCCTTTATTTCTACCAACGCACATAATGTTTAGACACATTAAACACATGCAAGGCAATCAGAGGACATTACACTCAATATGCTGTGTTAAAATGATTAACTGTTAGTCAAAGACAACAATACAAAAGAAAAGCATCTTCAGCCACAAATGGTATAATATTATGCAGCAACTCTAAAGCTAAAACAACTAATTTCATCATTGCAGTAACTGTATATGCTTAAGTTTCTTCTTATAAGCATTGAACCACAGAAATAGAAATGTGATACCTTGCATTTCCCACACTTTGAGAGGGACCATGTCATTGGTACTCTCCAGGAGATGTTTGCGAAGCTCGAGGAGTTGCTCCTGGAGTTCAGGGTGAGATTTCCTTAAGAGAGGAAAAAAGAAAAAGAGGAAGATGAAAACATCTTCATTACCAAGTCACGCAAAGCACAGGATGCCCAGCAGCAACTCCAGAAAATGCAATAGATGAAAAAAATATTTCCGGTAAATGACATGTTACATTTAAGCTACTTACTTTAATGTTCCAAAAACGAACCCTTGGACTTCATCATTGTTATCATCCTCAGCGTTTATAGCTGAATCTACAAAGCACAATATTTTCTGTTTTATTGCCTTGGACTCAGCGAAGTTCAGCACAGAATGGTTGATAAGTCACAAACTGACCTTTTACTTTGGTGTCATCCACTGCTTTGTATTCAGTGCTTTTGATAGCCAGCTCAACACCATACCCAGATAAAAGCATCTTTTGAGGCTTTGGATGCTGCAAGCAGTGAGGAGCAGAGTAAAGGCTTAAATGAAAAGAGTTTTGTTTACATGTACGTTTCTGTCAAAAGTACAGTGAAAGTAATCATGAATACTGCAGATTCATCCCATGGGGGATGCTTTCTGCCTATACCTCTATTCAATATATGGCCAAAATGATGTGAACACACATTCTAATTAGTGGGTTTAGCTAGCAGGCAAATAAAATCAAGCATACAGACATGTTGATCTCCCTTTCACAAACACTGGGAGTAGAGTGGGTCACACTTAAGAGACTTTCAACGTGGCAGTATGATTAGATTACATCTTTCCGATAAGTTAATTAGATTTCTGGTCTGCTAGATATTGCCACAGTACACTGTAAGTGCTGTTATTGTGAAACGGAAAGGCCTAGAAGCAACAACAGCTTAGCTGCACATCAGTAGGCTGAATGCTGACGCACGAAAAATTGTCTTCACTTCCAATTTGCATCAGTCACTACCGAGTTCCAAAAGTGCCTCAGGAAGCAACGTCAGCACATGATGTTTAGTGGGCATAGGTGTAGTGCTGCCGGAGCGCACCGGAACCAGTCATACAGCTCTGGTTCAGCTGTGCCGACCACAGTTACATGTTAACAACAGATCAGCGAACGGGAAGCTTCAAATCTGCACCCAAAGACAGATGGAGTATGCGTTTCCATCAGGTAGTTACTATAATAATGTTAAAAGTGTAAAGAAACTGATTTGGAGAAACCGTTAATATGATCATCTGTGCAACGTTTTTTTTTTTTTTTTTTTTTTAAATCAATAATTCTAATGCTTCTCACCTCCTACATGGTCACGTAGTTTAGTAATATAATGTTACAAAACGGAGTTTGCACTGCAATGTGTTTCGAGGATGAAACTGAGTAATAGGATAGGATAAATAACCGACCAGTCTGATGTGTGTAGAGGTCTGTATGGTTATACTGTAGCAGCCCAATGTCATTCTCAGGTAAACACAGTGAACACCGGTGTTGTGCGTAACAGCAGTGCGCTATGGTGCGACGCTTCTCTAGATGCTGCAGGGATTTCAAGAACTGCAGGAGAAGCTTTTCATGCAATAAAACCACTGTGGACAACAGATGCTGTAAGACTCACCCACATTCATTCATAGATCAATGCAGACTGATTTACTGACATTCCCGCTTTGACCACATTAAACGGCATTCTGTGAAATTGAAATAAACGATTCATAGTTGACTAATGTATGTAAACCTGCCACCGTAGGAACAGTAGTTAAATAATGTGCGAAAATGAGCCACAACTTCACCGTGTCGCTCTGGGACTTCAACATATAGCACCTGTCATTGGGAACTTCATGATATGGGTCTCTACGGCTGAACAGCAGCACGCATGCCTAGCATGACCATGTGCAATGCCAAGAGTCAGCGGGACCTGCTGCACAGCTTGGTGGAGGAGTGATGGTCTGGGATTGATTTTCATTGTTTGGGCTAGACTCCTCCAATGAAGAAACGTGTTAACACTTTACTGACTTGCACAGAGCCCAGACGTTATAGGCCAACATCCATCAGTGCCCAGCGCGTTACATATGGCTGTAATGTCCAGCTGTCCACATTCTTCTGGCAATGTGTTGTATGGCTATACATGATCGGCTAACTGTTTACCAGAAGATATTTTTCGATATTAAACAGTCAGGAAATGTTATGATCTATCCCATATTTTACCAGTGGAAACAAGAAGCACATGGGCCCCCACATACAGCTGCAGATTCACCGACATTGAACGTTGACACTGATTCAAAGCACTGCCTTGTGCTTTCACACCCACACTCTGGTTTTCTTCCAACAGACATCTTAAAGAAAAACACTTTTTACTCCATCAAAGACATCTGTATCTGTTGATTTTTTTTGAGGAATTGACTAAAAAGGAATAATATGTCACTGTTGTATCACTGCAATAGTGCCATCATTGAAAGTAAAGATGAAACAATGGAGGTCTAATGGCACGGAGGAATAAGCTATATTAGGCTTTGGCTGTGCAGACAATACTTGTAAGTAGGGTAGATTCAGTGTCGGTTTGATCTTTTCATGAGAATTGTTGACAATAAGAAAAATATTGAATATTGCAAGCCTTATCCTTTAAAACCTAAGAGTTTTTCTGTATGCAAGTTAGATTACGAGATCATTTTTTTCACTGAGACGAACAGAAAACCACATTTAAATCAGTTTAACATCACTTTAAAACGGCTGCAGAAGCGTTGCTACTCACCACTACAAAATGCCGCAGCACATATACAAGTGTGCCCTCTGCAGCCCGCTCTGACAGCACCTTGTGAAACGAGGTGAACTTCTTGGTACCAATCTCAGCATAAAGGATCACAACTGGCACATCAGTTTTATTGACCCCTGGATATGTGTGATCGTTCTTATATAAATATGGTTTTGGCCTGTAAACATTTAACAAATGTTATTAAAAAGACATTTCAGAAATAAAATTATTTGTATGAAAACATTTCTATGTTGATTTCAGGCAAAATTCCATCGGTAAAAGCAACATTTTAATTGAAAAATAACTGCGTAAACTGTTGACATCTTGTTCTGTACAGATTGAGTTTCTCCACAGAGGGAAGACAGTAGATATTCCGTGTTACCTGCCTGCAGCTGCCTTCAGGAGTTTCTTGATGTCCTTGGTGCTGCAGCTATGCTGACCATGGACGGAGACAAAGGCAGGGCAGGTCTCAGGCGGAGGTTCATCCCTGGCTATCTGTTAAAGAGCGTGAAGCAGTGAAGGAATGTTTCATAACACACTGGCCACAACACGACCTCAACACTGCCAGGGTCTAGTTTGCACCTCTTACTCTCTAACTATGGGCCAATGTTAATCACAGATAAATCGACTGATTTATTCTCAATATTCTCCAGCAATCAGCTATTTACATTTTGCACCACAACACTTCATTTTTAGCAACAACAGCCGTTAGTTGTTAAAATATTATACATGTTTTTAAAATGAGAGAACTTAATTTAATTTATCCTCATCATTGCTGAAACCGCAATGTAAAGGCTAAAGAATTGTGTACACGGAGAGCACTGAAATTTCATAAATCACAAGTATTAACGTCAAATTTAATCCACAGCCAACTCGGTATCTATTTAAAATGTCATATGAACTCCAGTCCCAACAAAAAAAATGTTTAACAGCGCTACACTTCATGTATTCCCTTTACTTAAAGTAAGTACATAACAGTAATATAAAATCTATATTGCGAGAACTTGAATTGTTATTGCATTTTACAGTAAAGAGGAAAATCTCACAGAAATCAGGAACTATTGTAGAGAGAAAAATATGTAAATCTCCTCTGCAACAGAACTGTCCCCTGTCCCTGTCTCCTCCCTGTCCTCTCTGTCCACCTTTCTCTTACCAAACCACCATGAATATTTACACCTTTTCCTCTGGCACGAGTCAGATGTTGCTCCTCTCTGAAATCTGCCTGTTTCGTATTAAGGAATTGCGGTAACAACACTCCTCTGTAGTATAAATGTGTTTCAGAAACAACCTGTAGCTGCACCTGTGACCATGCTAAACTTATACCTGTCAGTAAGTGAGATCATTCATGTTTAGATTGTAACTCTAGTCCAAATTATGTGTGAGTATGGATATGGATTATCTAGTGCTGACTATGCAAGGCTGTTTGACTTAATTCAAACAAATGTCACTTGCTTTGTTTTGATTAGCAATGTCATCTCGTTTGGCTCGTATGTCTGTTACAGATCCTGCAGTATGTTTTAGCCATTATTTTAAGGTCTGACGTTTCAAGACAAGTTAGTATTTTGACTTGCATGAAGGTGTATTCTCATCATGTTCCGACAAACTATCTAATTTCATGTTTTAGTATTGTGTTTTACCTAAGTTCATCTTCGCACCCTATTATAACATTAAGGTTGAGTGAGGTTAACGTCTCATCAGTTATGCAACTAACAAAACTATAGTCTTAAAATAATAATTAGACTTAACACCCCTTAATGATGATGAAAATAATATCAAACAGAAAAAAGCACAGCAATGATTACAGATGTGGACATGAGAAAGGACCGACTTTGACAGTACTCCATCATTATTGGTCAAATGTCATCAAAAGTCATATTTTCACAATGTCCGTTGTTAATAACCAAGACTTAAAGGCTACAGCCATGCTAGAGAATAAGGCAGTACATGTGCACAGCGTTGAGCTAAATGCTAATGTTACATGCTAACATGCTCACAGTTATAATGCGGATGTTTAGCAGGTAATGTTTACAGTACCATGTTCACCATCTGAGTCTGGAGAGTTAGCATGCTAACATGTGTTAATTAGTAGTAAGATCTGATGATGGCGCTAGATGAAAAGTCAGGGGAGCACTAAAGTCATTTATATTCATCCTCTGGGGCCCATGAATATCTGATTGCCTCAATCCATCTAGCAGATGTGGAGATATTTCCCTGGATAAATTAAAACGTTGACCTTCTGGTGGCACTAAAGGAAGTCAGGAGATCAAAGACATTAGGATTCACCCTCGGGAGAGTATAAATATCTGCACCAAATTCCACGACAAGGCCTGGCCTGGTCAGACCAATGTTATCTAGAAACAAGAATTCCTTGAAATCAACCTTTTGATCTTATTTTAAGACTTCTGGTAGCTGGACATCCTGATTTATTGTTATCAAATGAAACCTATTTACACTGGCAGCCAAATGTGCTTGTTTCAAACAAAAGAATGCCCATGTAAGAAATGTTTCACTTTAATCTGATAATGCATTTTTGCAATGACTCAACATGTGATAGGCTGAACTTAAAATGAACCATACTGGATCTAAAGGTTGTTCTGAGATGAATATCTTTTGGCATTAAGACAAAGCCAGATTTGATATCAAAGAGTTGTTAGTAACACAAAAAGCAATCATCGATTTTGATCACCAGCCTTAACGGTGTTTGTCACCGGATCAATTATAGACAATTAACCTTACACATTTGAACTCTGTAAGAAACCACAAAGATATGCACACACTGCTGTGAGATAAAGAGTTATTGATGTGTAGTATGTCATAAAGTAGTTTGAGATTAATGACTGTCATTTAAGGATTTTGCCAAAGAAATTGAGAACAACTGTAAGTAAGGCCTGCAGAGCAACCTGGGTCAAGAACAGAGAATGTAACCACCTCTAACAAGTAGGATCGAGCTCACTTGATAACCTTAATATTCTCAAGGTGCTCTTGAAAGGGTTTTTAAAATAGTCATACTATTTTGATCACAACAAACCTGCTGCGCTGCATGAACGGCTGGTGAGTATGACCGCAGGGAAAGAGCAAACTTCAGGAGATTAACTTGAAGATCTGTGAGGAACTGGCCAGCCTTCTTAAGGATCAAGTTGTAGTACGAACGCACAGACTCTGTGAGACACATCAACATAGTTTAGTAACAATTACGTTTAGTTTTTTTTAGAAGACAAGCACACTTGTCGAGGATTAAAAATGATTTAAATCTATTTTGGATTCAAACAACATACCTCCTTGCTTGTATACAGTGAGCTCTTTCACAGTGTCAACAAACTGCCAGAATTTCTCGTTCCCATCTTCTCCAATAAACTCGCTGCACAAGAGTAAATGAAAGTATTAGGTTCTATAATGCAATGATCACACAGCATTACACAGACCTTACAGGCATGCAGTAGTTTGTTTTTTTTAGCTTTTTTTTTAATAAAAAAAAAATCAGCATATTTTTACAAACACAAGTAAGAAATCTCATATGTTGATGACCAACATTTCTAGTAACACCATAAAAAGAGAACATAATACATAGTAAGTTAGAAACAGTGTTAAAAACAAAATAACTAAAGTCCATTATGTGTGAAAACTAAAGTTATGATCCACTAAAGGGCACATATTTACATAATTGTTTTTTTTTTTTTTTGGGATGGATTGTCAATTTAAGAATAAAATTCCCCCAATAGATATACAACTTTGTTAAGTTTGCTCAGCTTATTTCTCTGAAAACTTAAGATCAACTGGTTGAACATATAGGTAAAAACAACAAAGATCTAAAAAGTGCATTTTAAAGATGTGGCTTAATAATGGATTAAATTACAATTTATTACAATTACAATTTATATTATATTATATTATTTAATTTACAACCATAACGCTGACGCATGTGCAAAGGGGGACAACGCCATTACATGAGTCCAAATGAAACACACCATTACCTTGATTATAATTACAGATTTCTCTACGTTGGAAAGTTGTTGGAAACATTCTGGATAATGCAAGTAAAGTTACACAACTCAACAAAATATATAACATATATCTAATCGTTTTTAGACATATTAATGAGGATATGTCACATATTATATATGTTAACTAAATAAACAAAAGACGTTTGAGGGGGGTTTAAAGGATGCATTCAGGGACTTGGACTCGTGACCTCAACAATACAATCCCGACTATGGCCGTGTTTGATGCGTGAGAGCGCGTGAGAGTGCGTGAGTACCTCGTCTCCAGGAGGAAAGGCGTCATGCTCCACTTTGCTTGGAGACTGGCAGTGACACCTTTGGGTGCCGATGTGACACGATGTATGTTCAGCAGCAGCAGCGACAGCACAATAACGTTCTTCATTATCTCCGGCGAGACGTAACCTGAACCTGCAGCGGGAGCAAACACCAGCCGTCAGTGAAGGTCCCGTTAGCTTGATCCTCTGTCGGTGCCACGTAGTTAGTCCACACAAGTTATTAACTAAACCGCAACACCGGTGCACTTAGACGTCTATCAAAACCCTTCAAAATTCAGAGAAATTGCGGGGAAATGCGACTGTAGCTATCATTTCGACCTGCTAGTTAACTACACCTAACTACTTGTAAAGTAACGGACTTTGAAAATGAAGTTAGCTCTGGCATCAAAGTAAAACAGCCTCCCGTGAATGAAAACGGTACACCAGCGGGATTTAAAGTGTATACAAAGATCGATGGCGACAAAGAATGTAACAGTGCACATTTAAACGCATAACCAGTGGTCACTGTGTTGCCAATAATACATCATCCCTCACCCCGGTAGCGATGCTGACCCGCTTCCATACAAAGCAAAGGGCTCCAGGTATTTTGGGAAGCTAACAGCACAGCTAGCTAACTTAGTTGCCAGGGTAGCCGCGTACAGGGGGCCTCGCGCTGACCGTTATTCGTGTCTGAAACAACCGTAAAATAAAAAAAATTATATTTTTTATTTATATTATTATTAAGCACAATGCGTGACTTTGTTTAGATGGGTATAATTACTGGTAGTGAGTGTGAGGTTTTAAAAAACCTGAGGGTAAAGTTTGTATTTATTCTGGCACAGCGGCGGGCACCTAAAGAGGCGGAGGCTGCAGCTCAAACACTTTCCCACCAAACTAAGTGGAGCGTGTTGCAGCAGCGGAGTCAATGCAATGCTGTGCAGCCCAAGTGTGGGACAAGAAGTACTCAGATCTTAAAAAGTAACAATACTACAGTGTAAAAAATACTCTTTTACAAGGAAACGTCCTGCATTTAAAATTACTTTTTTTTTTTTTAAGATTTTGAATGAAAAGATGTATTTGTAAGCATGTATTTGTACACTGCAGGATTCATTTTGAACATGTTCTCATCACATCTTCTCGTTTTATGGTAGG
>CALSCE010009132.1:2330267-2355267 GCA_943593645.1 Bovichtus variegatus
ATAGATAGATAGATAGATAGATAGATAGATAGATAGATAGATAGATACTTTATTGATCCCGAGGGAAATTCATAGCATTCTCAGACGCCGTTGTTTTCAGCAAAAATGCTCTAAAAAACCCCAGAGTACAGTACACTACCTGCTCAGCACCAAACAAAGTGAACAGTGGAACATTTAGCAGCTAAACCCACATATGTTCCCCTCAGGAGTAGGTTCACAATCCCAGATTGTTGGTTATGGGCTCATACATTAATGCTTGATGAGGTGATTGATACAAAGTGGAGCATGAAGAAGCTAAAGAGCCAGATATTTCCCTCAGAAGTCGGTGGAGACCAGATACAGAGTTAAAATAGAGTCAATATTGGACTTGCGTTCATCAGGTGACCAGAAACACGACTCTGAGTGAGTGATAGCGTTGCTCCGTAACAGCTGGATGTGTAAAGAGGTAACTGTTTTCTAACACTCCTGCATATCAACTTTAAAGGTGACGACAGTGTCCACAACTTTCCAACAGGATCAGGTGTAATGATTACACCTAGTAATTGTTTTTCTGCAGATGATATCTAATGTCTTTTGGACAGGGACTCTAAAGACTAGAAAGAATAGCACACATTTGAAACTTCAGTTAAAAACAGTAATACTAGTAAATTGAAAGATTCTCTTGCTGGACTCAAACTTTTCTCCCGTGTACTCTGAAGCCTCTCACTTAGGGAACAAGAGAAAGTGCAGGACCTCCACGAGACACAGTAAAGCAGCGGGGTCATTTGGATGCCCTCCAAACACAGATGAACTCGAAGGGGGAAAGTTGAGCAGATTTACAGTTCTGGTCGTATCTTTAGATGTAGGAGGCAAAGTGCTCATCACAATGATGGGGTGTTTATGATGTGCAGAGGTGTGGGTGCCTTTGCAGGCCTTGGACTTCCAGGGCGCGGAGATTGCTTTTCATGTGTCATTAATTCAAGTCGTCATTGCTGGCAGGCCTGAGCAGTAATCCAGTTGGTTTGATAATTAAGTGTTACCTCTACAGAGAGTGCAACAGCAGACGTCAAGCACTCGTTCCCCGTCATGACAATGAAAATAGAGACGGTCAAGGAAGTCATTAAATGTGATTCTAATTAGACTATGCAGAAGGAAATGGGCAGTGTTTTTTTTTTTTTGTTTTTTTTAAAGAAACTTTTGACAGTTTCCTTGCAGAAAGTTAGTTAACATATTCAAATGAAGTCTACATAGCAGCCAGTATTCTTCTCTAATTACTTAAACTGACTGGCCATTTACTCATTGGCATTCTTAACATCCATATTAAAATATTTCTATAGGACAAAGTATATTTCATTTACTAATGCTGGTTGTCATTATGCAATACTGATATAATATTTCTGCCAGAAAGAGAGGTGAGGCTCAACTCAACCATCCCAGATTGTTGGTTATGGGCTGAGACATTACTTCTCTATTGGATGATTGATACTAAGTGGAGCATTTAGAAGCTAAAGAGCCAGATATCTCCCGCAGGAGACCAAAAACGGAGCTAAAAATGAGTAAATATTGGTCATACATTCATCAGGTGTCCAGAAACATGACTCCGAATGAGTTCCCATGTTGGTCCATATCTGCTGAATGTGTAAGTAGGTAACTGTTTGCTGTCACTTTATTTATATATAATTTATTTATTTATTATTTGATAAACTAGGACCAACGAGTTAAACTAATCCTTGCCATTGACTACGATCTCTGGGGTCTTCTCTGTAATTCTTATTTTATCACATATGCTGATCTTTGTAAAGGTGTGTAGTACTTTGTGTGAGTGTGTACCCAGTTTTCAGAAGTTTTTAATCACTATTAGGAAGATTATATATATTTTTTTTTGCAATGTGATGTCTCTTCTATTTGAAAAGGGATTAGTGTCCCAGTTCTATGCGGAAATCTGCCGCTTGATACATGATGCACCAAACGGGGATGCCAGAGTTGTCGTCGCACATTATTGTTCAGTGCACATTGATTGAATAACTGAGCCCTTATAGGCCACTGCAATATTCACATTTTGAGGAAATGAAAAGCTTTGCATGTGTTTGAGTTGCTATGGATATTTGTCATTGTCTATTTGGCTTGGAACGGTTTGAGATGTAGTTTGGATGGAGCTTACCTTCCTTTCCCTAAAAGCCACTCTAGATAATGAAAGCCATGCAGCTTGCCAGAGTAGACTTGCAGCGTCTCTGATGCTGCTGTCAAATACTTGCTGGTCCGGCAAATATGAATCTCCAATTGTCTGATTCAGCTCTTTGTAGTGTGATTAAAATGTGGCATTTGGTCGAGTGGCTGGCAAGAACCCTTGTGTCACAGTTTTCTAAAAGCCAGTTTGTAGACTTAGAACCTACTCTGGTAAGAAAATGTTGAATCACTGCAATTCATCACATTTTGTGATTTTATTTTTATGGCACAATTTCCTCACCGAAAGCAATGACAATGTGACGATTCTGCTGTTAAAATGTTTTGGCTTGAGTTGGATGTGTTGTTTTCTAAATGTGATCCAAGCCATGGCATATGAAGAATACCTTGCTCTAACTCCGAACAGCTTTCCTTTATGAACTCCCGGATCCCAGACGTGCTGTCGTGGAGCTGAACTCCCACTTCCCAGTCAGCTTTTGATCAGCGTGAAATCACACCCCAGACTAAAGTAAAAAAGAAGAGAAGCAAAAAGCACCTCACACTGATTTGCTTAAATGCAGTCATCATTGTGAAGAGAATGAGTCAGCTGCTGCAGCGACTCAGAGATGTGGTGTTTAACGTCCTCAAGAGGCCTGGTGGCTGAGCTCTCAAATGCTCCTATTTTCAGAGAGGCAATTAACTTTGGCTGTGTTTTCCCTCTAATTGAGAAAAGAACGTTCTTGTTCTCTATAAACAGTCCATAAAAAAAGTAATTGTGCAAAACTTGAAGATTTTTACAATAAATTCTTTAGTGTTTGCCGATCAAGAGGCGCCCGATCGGCAAGTTCATGAATATACTGCTTTGAAGACGTACCGCTGCTGCAGCTTTTTGTGCTCTTTTGCGAAACTATTTGGCCGGCTCTTTTTTTTTAAGTGTCACTGTCAAAAATACAAGACCCAATAACATGCATGCTCTATATAATTGATGCTCGTATTTCTGGCAGAATCACTGCAAGGGAACGTAGAAAATAGATAAAAGAAAAAGGTTCCGCAGCCACATAAACAAGGCAGACCTGGTTCCCCTCCTTGTTAATTCATAACGGAACTTCCTTCCCTGTCTGTGTGTGTGCATGCGTTTTGTTCATACTCGCATCTTTACTTGACAGATTGACATGGAAAATGCCAGCAGAGGTGCCTGGCTGTGTTATTTCTCAATTGATACCTGTAAGGCCTGACGAGAGGACCGTGCCAGGAATAACTGGCGCTGGAGCTGATTTATTATAACAACCCGGAGAAAGGTCATCTGTGGGGAGGCTAGCTGAGGCTGCCTGCCTCACACTGCTCCCCAATTTGGATTCAGAGGTTGACTGAGCACCTGGCACACTTAAAGTGTAAGCACAGGTAGAGTCACCTTCACACGGACTAATCTTGCTTGCAAGAGTGTGCAACCTCAGCCTTTGGTGGGAGAAAACTCTCAATGTTTTGATGTTGTTAAGGGCTGTGTTGGCTTGCGATGTGGTGAAATATGTCAAAAATGAAGCACTTCAGAAATTCACTACAGGGGGAAGGAAGGTGCATTGAGGTAAAGGTATACCAAAAATAATCAGTGACGGTATGCATGCCTATAATAAAACAGCAATCCATAAAATATATTCAATCAATAAAGTATTTACTGCTGGTGTCCTCTGCATCTTCCCTGTGCTGCGGCATCAGTCAGACTTGCTGTGAAAGAGATTTGAATAATCTCACTGAACAGATTGCGGTCCAGATTGCATTTTAAATTCCTGCATTTATAAATAGGTGCTCAGTCCTGTTTTATTTTGCAAAAATCATTATAGATATTTGATCAGCAGTGCACACGATTAAGAGCAGTCACTTGTTTTCATTAATGTTCAGTATATCATTTGATATAAAACAATCTTATGAAACAATATCCATCACATAACATTTTTTAAAAATTATGCCAGACTTATTATGTTATGTATTTTAACATCCTCTAGATTCTTTGTTTTGATTAGTTTAAAGGCAGAGAACATCGGATATTGCATGTTATGATGACGGAAAAATTGTTTATTTCCCACTGGAAAAGGAGTTCCCTCTTTAGATCAATTTCTGTTCAGCACCGCAGACAATATTGCAGAATAAATTGGGTCCCAGGACACAGTATAATAAGTATGGATTGAAAGTCTTTCCTAACGACAGGACGGCACCGGAGAGTAGAGTAACATCTTGTGGCATCACAGAGTGCTGGTGTGGAACAAATAGCATTATGTCCCAGCACGTGTTGTGATACAGCACATCAACCTCATCATAGGAATCCGATGTCCCTCAATGCGAGTCAGATCTCTCCAAGTGCCAGACGAATGGCTACAAAACAGAGCTTTAAATCCCACTCGCAAATCCAGGGATCACTTAACTTCTCATCAGTCTCTATTCTGCTATGGATACTGAACGTTGCTTCATTCATCATTCTGTGTAAGCCTCCCCTCTCATGTTTGGAATCCGAGCTGGGAATTTGTTTACTTTCTCTCCAAGGGTGGTGAGAGGAAATTGTCCTAGCACTGGAGGCATTTGCTTCTCTTGTAATGCCAGGCATGTCTGTGAATCATAACAAGTTACGGAGGCAGGAACAATATTAAGTGTCTTTGAGTGCTTCCTTTTGAACAGTATGTATGAATTATCAGCAAATGGCTTTTCCCTCGCTGTCATCAAGAAGCACATTATGCCTTTGTTAAATATTTCAAGATGGAATATACAGCAATGCATATTAATGCCATATGACATAAATTATCATTGATTCCAAGTTTTTACACACCCATAAAAGCCAGTGTGCTGTGAAAGTCAATGTGGGTGTGTTGAGAGCTTTTAGAAACAATGTGCAGAGAAATTGCAGCGTCGTTTCAGGCCTGGGAATGCAATGCAAGGTGCCAACATGACTAATGGGCCTAACCTGGATCCTCTATCGACTCGCACAGAAATACTCAGGGATTGATTTGACTGCTTATGCCACTGCCATAATCCCCCCCCCCCCCCCCCTGATATGGTTTCACAGCTATTTGTATTTTAAATGTCAGATATATTATCAAATCTGCTCCTCGTGTCGAGTTACTCTTTTACATTCAACCTGTCTTGTCACCTGAGTGTTACGAGAGTGGACGGATGTGTTCATTCTGAGGACGTTATGGGAAGTGGGTGCAACATAGGTTAATAAGTTTAGACATTTCATTATTTTTACAGAAATAACAAACTACAAAACATGCATGGAAGATATTGTTTATGAGGATGCAGTATTATTTGTCTTAAGGTATCTATTTATCTTATGTCTTGTAGTGATTTCTGATCATTTTTATTCTTTTCTCACCAATATCAATAGTCTGATTACAGTAGTAGTATTAAAGTAGAACTACAGTAAGATTCAATTCACCTGAACATTTTTTTTTTTACCTTTTGATTAGAACATGATTTTGAAATCGCTTGTGTGTGCTTTACTATTTGTATTCACTGTGTTTGAAAATGAGCCCTTTAGCCATCTCTGCTCTCCTAAAGTGCAAAAGGAGAGAGCGGAGCTCTGAGCAGCTGTTCCAGCACAAGACTGTGGCCTTTCCATGTAGATGATTGATTCAGGTGCGGCGAGGAGGGAGAGGAGGGATCAGGCTTTGGGCTGTGTCCGTTAATCACACTGTATTACCACACAGGAGGCATTTATCACCAAGCACCAAAGGCTTCAGTCCACAGGGAACACTGAAACCAATCTCACCGCTTACATGCAATCCATCCAGGTCCACCAAAAGCAGCCTTGTTGAGCGCTACCACATCCATTTTCTCTATAAGAGGGGGATGTTACACGGAAAAAGTATAAGGCAAAGAACAGAGAAGAAGGGGGGGGGGGGGTTGAAGATACTTTGGGATAAGTCCTTGGGAAACCCTTTGTGGTATTTCTTTTTAACCTCATCCTGTGTCACATCATGGAGTCTAGATCTAAAATAAGTGGATTCATGTTTCAGGCACAGGTGAGACAGTAAAATATATTTCATTTGATCTTTTGTTGCAATGAAGGTATAAATACAGTGTTCATGGGGCAAAGTAATCCACTTTACTCCACTTTAACCTTACTTTATTGTACAATGCAGCGCCTTGCTGGATGACATTGCATTGTGTTGCAAAAAAGGTTGAGCCAGCTTCAACCTTTTTTGCCAACAACCCTGCGTTGTATGCCAGGGCCCTCTGGCCATTGAAATAAATGAGGGGAATTTGTTTTTTCACACAGTGCTGGTCTCTGTCTTTGCACGACATTTGGCTTGAATAGAGCCCATAGATCCATAGGGGTCAGAGCCAAAACCATGCACCCGACTAAATGCTGTGATGGTGTTGGTCTGGTTTGTCTGAGGCCACCTCACAAATACAGTATCTAGAAAAACACCTCATAACAATCAAAAATCTTGTCTATTGCCACTTGAATTGCACGTATGAACGAGGAGATTTGTGAACCCATCTCTTTGGCACGATAAAGGATTGTTTTCTTTAGCAGTTGTTTCATTTCATATTCCATACAAACAAGCTGGGTTGGAAATGTGAATTATTGTGTAGAAATCACTAAATAATTCAATCTGCTTTAGATCATGTTACATGGGGGATAATAGTGAGGGTCCCACAACAAGTGGTAAAAAAAATGAATCCATGACAGTAACTCGTGCTTAAAGCACATCCTTGTTAATGTTTCACAGGCTTCTTGTTTCTTCTTGGCCATCATGAGTCCCAAGTTAACTAAAGAGCAATTTTTGTATTGTACACATGTTTTTTTTTTAGCTTCCCCCACAGCGCCACATAACATTCCACCTAATTACTGCCCCCAGGATCTGCATGTACAGGTTGCACTCACACCCTCTAACAACTGACATTAGCTATGATAATGGTTTTACCTGTAGGGGGTCGTGTTTAAAGGCTGGGAAATAATATGCCTTTGTGTAGCAGGGCTCTCCTTTTGTGCTGAGTGAAAGGTAAAGTAAAAGATTATTATACACTAAAAGCTACAATTACTGAAGAGATGTTAAGTCTTCAATTTGGACGCGTGTTCAAATGTTTTGGAAAATGGTCAGCAGCATATGAAATTTCTATAATTGCAGGTGCTTTTGAGTCTGTGCAGGTGTGCGTTGATTTACAGCTTGGATCAGTTTGTGTGAGCTGCTGGTTTCTCCTCAGATGGAGCCATAAGAAGGTTATTGCTTTTTCTCTAGTCCGCTTTTTAACATCACTTCATGCCTGTTATTCTCTTTGCATGTAATCTGCTGCAACCGTTGCGTTTTGTGTTGAACGGAACATGAAAAAGCTGATGCACTATAGACAACAGGCTTGTCTGTAGGGAGCCCTTTGCACTAGATGCACAAGATGTATCAGTCTGACATTTACATTGAAATGGAAAGTGTGACCGAGTGAGGTTACACGTCCGACTCCTGGTGTAATTGTTTAAAAGCGAAGGCACAGAACCACACACTCCCTCAGGACCTTAGCGCTGATGCTTGATAAGTTAGAGCAAACAGACGCCTGTTTATACGCGGCTCTGATGAGCGCCTGTGTTTTGTCACGTTAGGAGGACAAACAACGTCTAAGCGAGGGTAACCACTGCTGTTTTTAATTAACGCACCACACTTGCAATCACAGCAATAAATGTTTCTGCTTTGTTGTCTGGTGAAAGTAGATCAAAGTCAAAGCTGTGCCAGCAGTGTGCATTTGAGGTGAGCTTTTTCCTTTTTTCTTTCTTTTTTTTTATATGAGAGCTGCAGGGAAATTTACCTAGAAGTGCAGCTTTTTTTTAATGCCACCCAGCATTTGGAGGCCTCAGCTCAGCGGAACAGTAGCAGAATGAAAACCCCGCTTGTGTTGACAAGAGTGGCAGGGCGTCCAGAAATTTATATTCATGGCTCCAAATGGAAATGGAACAACCAAGATGGGTGTCCTGCAGTGCCAGGGCCAGTTATTGATGTGCAGTGAAGGGTAGAGAGTGACATTTAACTGCGAGAGGATGAGCGGCCTCTGACCAGCTTGAATACTCTGCAGCAGATGACCTGGCACATATAGAATCAGGCTACAGTATTGCTTGTCTTTATAGACGACTGAGGGGAGCTGAGAGGAATAGGCGTCAGAGCGGAGGGAGTCATTTTCAGCTAGCCTCCACCATGCCGCAGTCAGGAGAGACAAACAGGAAAATCAATACTCACACTCAGGACAGTTCACTACAAGGGCCTTCCTCAGCGGCGCTATCCGTCAGAGTCAGTCCCTCAAGCGGGATGGGAACTGCTGACAAGAAAGGTGTCAGGGCACACTGATCACACTGTTAGAGAGCGACTGAAGTCTTGTTCAGCACCACGGACAGCTCCAGACAGACCGAGACAAAGGGCCCGGGCAGAAATGTTGGTCCCAGGTTTATCTGCACTTCTTTTTCACTCTTTTAAAACATGTTCTCATTACATTTCTGGAAGGATGTAATTAGTGAGTGTACAGCAGGTGCTTATCATAGTAGGTCAGATTTACATATTTTCTGTGTGATTGGAATTAACAACAAATCTTCCAGGTTCAGGTTCAAACTGAATTTTGTCAAAACTGTCACGTATACATGTTTGAGTGGCTTTAATTGTCTGTGAGTTTGTTCAGTATAAAAATAAAGAAAAGGCACTATGACATGAATAATCATAAGAATAACTTGTTGACAAAGAACCATTTTGAATTTATTTAAAAGGAACAATTATATTGTGGTTCTTAAAGACAACATTGAAAGTTGTACCCTCCTCCCCGGCTCAACGACACCAGAAGTGCACGCCCCCTGACCACGGTTAGGGTTAGCGCGCTCGCCAGCATCGCGTTTCGACCGGTATGTTTTTATAGAGGCTGACGGCCAGAAACTTGCACAGCAAAATAAGAAAATAAATAAATAGGGAATTATTTTAAATGTTATTTCATCTTTTGTTTGTTGTTTCTATTCCTATGCATTTTTATAAAAAATGTGGCATTTAAATGGCATGTATGTTTTATTTAATAAAACATTATGAAAGTGACAATAATGTTCAACCCATTAAATTTTGGAGCGGATCCACAATTTCTTTTTCACTGTTATTAACATTACGAGATGGTCTGCCCTCTCCGAATGCCCTTCTACTTTATGTAATAGCCTACAGTTTTTAATAATTTTTTATTTATTTATTTGATATTGATCACTTTAGGGTTCCATGTGCGGGTTTTTTTTTTTTTTTTGGAAAATAATGATTTTTAATGGCCGTCCTGGTGGCCAAGTTGTTAAGGTGCTGACCATAAACCCCAATGTACCGTTGTTGCATATAATACCCTATCTCCCCTAACTTCCAGTCACATCTCTGCTGTCAAAACATCAGAAAATCATATCTGACACAAAACCTGATAGGAGATTAGGACACACATAGATAGAGTCTTAGCACACAGCTTGTAGTGATCTTTTCTGATTCCTTCATCCATTCCTGTATTAGCCCTGAAAATGGGTGGGAGACTGACCAACAGTCATGTTTTATCCTCCGTATTTTTGTTGTGTGTGTGTGGAGAATTAGGGGGGGCAATCAGTGAGTGCTGCCAATGGTAATGAAGCCACCACTATAAATGGGCTAGTCATTCATGATTAACTGGCGTGTCATGCCTGAAGTAATTGCCTTAATTAGCTATTGAACAGGTTTCAGGGTTAATGGGACAACAGGTTGGCAGTGAATCTGATTTACTGTTGGAAGTTAATGATTTTACTCTCATCTTCCCCTCATTCCTCGAAATGATTTGATTAACAGTATGGGAGAAACAGATCCCCTTGTTTGTTAATACAAAATCAATTTCATGGCTGGCTGAGCTATCTCTGACAGTGTTTTTGTTGGGCGAGCAAGGTCTTCAGTCAGCCACTGGAGACAGGACAAACACAGAGAGGCCTTTAGAAGAGTGCAGACGGTAAAGCTGCCTCTCTGAGTGCACTGCATGTTTGGAAGCTGGCAGCTCTCCCACCCTGCCCACAAATTTACCTCCACTAAGCTTTTCTGTCATGACTAGCGGCCAGTCCAGTGTGTTTTCCCTGAAATTGTGTTCGAGGAATAAGCCGATGTGAGTAATTGGGAAGCAGGTACCATAACGTCTCCCCTGTGAGGCAAGATCTATATATTTGGAAGTGTGCGAAATGCCAGAGGGGAGAAAGTGTAAAGATATTGTCCTCAAGTCCTCACACGCCAATGCCACTTAATTGGCAAAACTTTGGGGAGTTATTCAATAGAGGTCGAAATATAACAGCATCTTTAATGTTAACCTCCATTTTCCCCAGTAAAAACAGTTTAGACAAACAGTTTGGCTCCGGTTCTTTGTGGCATATTGCGCCTGCAGCATGGCTCCGGTATGTTGGCAGAGCTTGCATGCTGGTTTTCGGAGCAGTAGCAGGAATATTACAGCCTTATATTTTCTTTTTCTTACTGCGTCAAAGATTGCTTCAGCTCATAAATACACGTTATTAGAATAGGTCGGTAGCCGCAGTATGCGTCCTAGCCAGCTGTTGTTTAACAGTGATTCAGCAATCAGTTCACTTTGGCTCACTAATATACGGTTCACAGTGAAAACATACAGTGCGTCGAAACACAGCCGTGCGTGCCAACTGCATTGAAATGTGTAAACCTCCTTGTTATTTCTGCTGTGAGCCGTGAAATTATTTTAGTTAGGGCTGTGTTCTACAAAAACACGTGAAGTTGCTCAACCCTTTTATGCATGTGTTCAAGGGCTGTAACTATGATCAATTTCAACTGAGCTACGATGATTAGTTGAGCAGTCAATTAGTCAATCGACGGAAAATTATTTAAACGATTTCATGTCATTTTTCAAGAAAAACTGCCAAAAATACCCTCGGTCTAGCTTCTCAAATGTCAATATGTGTTGCCTTTATTAGTGAATCTTAGTGAAAAACAAGCAGGTAAATGACTTCTTGGTCTTAAAGTAATTGTGATGTTCATTTTTCACAATTTTAGGATGATTCATTAGTTCAAACTGTGCATCAATTCATGAAGAAAATAATCATCAGATTAATAAATGATGAAAATGAGCGAAAATAATAAATTATAAAACAGAGAAAAAATGCAAATCCTCATGTTAAAGCAGCTGGAACTGAAGTTTTTGCTTGGAAAATGACTTTGGTCACGATCGATTTACATTTTATGTCGATCATTTAAACCAATTTATTAACTAATCATTTCAGCTCTGATGTGTTGGGTGTGTAATGCCAGGACCAGACAGTTTCACAATTACATTTTTTTTAGATTTGCACTAGTAAAATGACAGTTTTGAGTATTCTAATTAGATTTCATAAATTCATTCGGAAAACCTTGCTATGGTGAATCAAGTGCTTTGACATTTGCTGATACAGCCCTGGTACATATGGATTAAAGGCATGCGTAAAATGAAGGGAAGTTTCTGCTGAGCTGCAAAAAAAAAAAAAAAAAAAGTGCTCTTCCCCATGAGAGTCATTAAGGTGCAGCCACAGAGTAAATTAAGTGTGAGTGCATTCCATAGCTTTACTCGGGTTGGAGATGAACGAGGGAAGAATAGGGAGGATGAGGAGTCATTTCTGTGCTGCGCTCCCTCATGTGAGGTGTCACAAGAACAGCAACAAAGATTATTTCGTGTCCCCTTCACAGCTTTATATCTATCGGCCTGGTTCAGCACTCTTGAACCGTTATGACTCTGCACACATCAGACTTTGAGCAGTTTTCGCTTCACAAAAACGAACCAGAGGGTTGCAGAGGTGACGTGCGGTATGACTGAGACAGCGGCGTGACGGAGAACAGGGTTGTCCTCACGGGGGAGCGGATATAACCAAAGTGTTCCCCTTTTGCTCCGAAAATGGTCCTGCATTACTGGCTGCTGACGAAGTTTTATCATCTGCGGAGCAACAGCGAGAGGATCAGACACAAGTGAGCAACAAAGATAATATACAGACATGTCAGTCCCCTTCTTCCGCTCTCTCCCTCTCTTTGTTTCTTTCTCTGTGTCTCTTCCTGTCTTTTTCTTCTCCCTGCAGTCCTGTGATCAGCTTGCCTGCACTGCAGACGCCTTTGTTCACTGCGCAAGTCGTTGGACTCGGATTGTCAATGAAACTCTGTGTCTGTAAGCCAACTAAGCACCCAAAGTCCCACTCATCTGTCAGACGCATCAGTTACACTCTGCCTTATGATGATAGCGAGGCTTCAGAGGGGGGGGGGCTATCTGTCTTTTCAACTATTCATGAGTGGTTCAATGTCAAATATTTGATATGTGTTGAGCAGGTACAGCAGTAATGTATATTTATATATATATATATATATATATATATATGGGCGTATGTTTTGACCTGAACTTTAATTGAACTAGCGATGTTGTTAATATATGCCCACGACTCTAAGGCTTTTTTGTTATTAAACAGAATACACAGGGGGTTTAGTTATTAACTAGTATTGATGTAACTGGCAAAGTTTGCAGCGTGACTGAAGTAGCAGATATTAAGGACTAAAACATATCAAGTTGCAGGTTTGGGCCTGTGCGTACATGCATTAGTGAAATACACGTTTTTTACTGATCTGTGTGGAAGTGTTATTAAAGGTGGCAAACAAAGCAGGGAATGTGTGTGAGACTTGGGGTTTTATAAATGAAATAGTGTTGCATGCCGTTGTTTTGTTGTAGAGTAATCACTTTCACTTAAAACGCCTCAACTCGTGGCACTCCATGCTATCCTCATTGTGCCAGTACAGTAGTTAAGGTTACATGTCTGGGATGCTCTTTGAAGCTCATCCTGTAATCAGTGCTGATCGGGCTGTAACCAAAGCCAAAGGAGCTGTGGGCCTGTCAGCCCAGAGCCTGGCTGCTGTCCCCCACTAGACTGTGTTATAGCAGCATGACACGACGAAGACAAATCATGGATGTTATCAGGTTCGGATCCGGGGGCACGCTGGTGCTCCTTTGCTCTCTTGGTGATCAGGGAAGTTGAACAGCTCGTCTCCTCAGAGATGCCCTAAGCTGATAGCTGTAAATACTATAGAGCACTAACCAAAAACGGCTATCAAATGCCGCAACGCAAGACTGAGCCCTGGCTACATTTGTCTGATAATGATGGTCAGAAACTCCTATCTCTCCAGTTCTCAGCGGATGCCAACTGTCCTCAACCGAGCAGGAGGCAGGGGGGGGGGGGTCTTACGCCGGCATCACTCCAAACAGTAAGAGCTGTGAGAGAGAGATTCGCCTGACCCTGTCAGATCTCCCCGACATATTCCACAGCTCCACTACACTAACAAGCATCTGAAGCATAACCCTAAAAAAAAAAAAAAAAAAAAAAAAAAGATCCATTTGTGGCTGTTGTGTGCCGTGCTGGAGGTGTCAGACATCTGCTGAGCATCACAGCACGCTCTGCCTCTTTCAGTTTTATTGTTTGTCATATGTGAGATGACGACGAATCTGTGATTTACAGGCAAATAAATATCTAATTCTGGGATTTGGACAGAGAGATATGATAGACCGAAGCATGGCGTGCTGGCTGGCGACCGAGCCGATGTACTAATAGAACGTCGCTGTGTCCATCTGTGGGTCCATCTGGTGTGACGGGGAATAAAAGCAGAGTTAAGAGCAGATGTCTAATTGAGGACGCAGAACACAAAATCAAGATTACGCACACGACATGACCTAACACGAGATAACACGGAAAAGCATACAATAGAAAAAGCTAATCTGGAAGTGTGACAGATTTATATGTCAGGCCAGTTTTGGGAGCGTTATCTGCGGCAGATATGTGGCAGTCTGACAGAAAAAATGAACAGAACCAAGGTTGAAGTCTTTCTTTGGTGATTATGCTTTGAACGTTGGGTGGAAGTGTGTTTTCATGTGTGTGTGGACATGTGCACAGCCAAAAGTTAACTGCCTGGCCAACTAGTTACAGTGCAGAAGCCCAATGTATTTCTGTGGATTGGATGTCAGTATTGATTGAACGGTTGAGGAGGAGCTTCACTGTTTGTGAGGTATGACCTTTCTTATAGTGTTGCACGATGACATCGATTATAGCTATACACATTATATCCATAAAGCACACCGTTTATTTTCCTCCTTTGGTATTGATCTCTTATCGTCTCAAGGCGAAGTAGCGAAATAAACCAGTATGAGGATTTTTATCTGTGAGACATTACTTGGGTCGATGAAGAGCAACTTACAATATTATATTTCATCTTTAACCAGACGTTTCAGAATACCTTTCTTTTGTTTTGTTTTTCATGGTCTGGCAACATAGCGGTGCACAGGAGAACATTTGTTTTTCGCCTGAGTTGATAAGAATAAAAAGAGCCAATTAGAAGCGTCCCTGAGGTCATTATGACGGTCTCATGTGTTCACCTCACAGGCCAAATCTTCTTACGGCAAGGGCAAAGCGTAATGACATTTGTGTGTCGTCCAAGGGCATTAAATGATGGTCTTCAGTGTGAGAAAAGCCTGATCTGATAACAACACAACAGACAGCAGGTGCCTACTGAGCAGATGTGTGATCAATTGCACATTTTTTGTACAAAGAAATGACCACTCTGCTTGTATGTTTTTCAAAAGTTTCAAAACGTTCAACCATTTTTTTTTAAATGTCACATAATATATTGGCCAACGTTAGCTTATCGCGAATATATTTTATAGGTCGTATATGTCTGCGTATAAGGAGCATGACATTGCAGCACATAAATGCCAAAGATATGTTTAAGATATGTTTTTTTAGATAATTATGCAATAAACAAAGCGTGTCCAGCCAGGAGCTCTGAAAAGTCTTTGGGTTTCTTTCTATTTTTAATTAGCCTCGAAAAGCCAATAGCTCATCAGTCGGGCTTTCTTACTGATTATTATGAGTGTGTGTTTGCGTACATGCGGTACAGTAAGAGATGAATGTGTGTCTTTTAGTTGCTAGGGGAGGACTAAGTAGGCAGGAATCAGACAACTGTGTAATGCCCTTCAGCTGCCAGTCACACTCCATTTAACAGCATCATGCAAAGTACTGTATAGTGGCATTCATGCTTGTATTTCATTTCTCCTGCCCTGTAAATATTTAATCATATGTCCAGATTTTAAGGGGACTGACATGCATATAGACCTATAGAATTATATAAACATACCAATACTGTAAATACTGGACATGTCATTTTGTGTCGCTGTAAACGGACTTGAACAAGCAATTACTTCTTTTTTTTTTTTTTGCGTAAATGAGCTCGTACCAACAGTAGGATTCATCCTCTGTGGAACGTACATGTGTGTACCAAAATGCATGTCAATCCATCCCATAGTTGTTAAGATATTTCAGTCTAGACCACAATGGCGGTGCCGACCTCGTGATGGACTGACATCGTCGTGCCACTAGCGTTGTTTGACATAATCCACTAATAAACAGAAGAACGTTTCATTTTCCTCTGACCTTTTATCTCAACCACTTTCCATTTGTAATGGAGGTTGTACCTGGAAACATCATGCTCTTAAAAATAAGAAATGAACCTGACAGTGTTGTTGTCCACCACTTTGCAGAAAATGTGACAGTTTTATAGATAATGGCAGGAACTATTTTCATTATTATGTCGCATAGCTACGCATTGCTCAATGGAAATGATTTTTCTATTCGTCAGTGTTTTTCAGTTCCTTTATTCTAAATTATGTTTTCTCCACTTTGTGTTTGTTTCTTAGCTTTTATATTCACTCAACTCATGGTTAAAAAATATCTAATTTGCATAGATGATAATACAGAAAAATAACAGATGCACAAAAGTATTTGTTTAAAGGGATTTGAGGCCAAATCAAAACCTGCATAAAAAGAGCTCGGGACTGAATTATCAAAAGCGCTTCTAACACAAAATACAGCTGTTTAGCTCTGGTCCTCCCATACATACTATACTATACATAATACAAAGTTAATACATACATAATACAAAGTTTCTTAGAGCTGAAATGGTTTTAACTGGACACCGACAATCCACGAAGAAGCATCTAGCAAGTATGATTGATTTGAAAATCAATTATTCATCAAGTTCCAAAGAGTGAAAGTAACACTTTTGATTGAGTCCATAAGTCTGCTGTAAGATTTCATAATGGCTGTTTTATGATCTCTTAATCCCCAAAAATCAAAAAGCATGATTAGACTTTATATATTTAACTACCACATTTGCCCATCACTCCATCCATTTAGCAAAAAAGGTCATAAGGTTTTATTTCAGTAATGGTGCTTCCTGTTGCTGTAATGAAGGGAAACTGTGCCTTTTGATATACGTCGGACGTACCGCGGCGCTCAGACATACCAGCATTATACTGTTTGTTAATCCTGACACCAGATCCCACCTTCAAAATCCTTCAGAGAGCACACATCAGACTTTCACATCAGAAGTGTGGGAGCACGGAGTGAAGAAGAACTGCAGCCGTGATGAAGGAACATCTCTAATTAATTGAGTGGGAATAATGGCTCAGCGGGACCCAGACACAACATTTTATATTTCATAACAGATGTCAGGAAATGCAGCTCTCATGTCTGGCTTATAGTTTAACTCTCTCCTCAATTTGTATTTTCTAGGATTGTACAGACAAATATATATTGTATTATTATATTTGACTGTATATATTCAGGATAATATGTTGAAGTAATGCAACTCAATCGGTGTTGAGTAAAATAATGAGCAGATATGAACAGGCCTTCACTTCATTTTAAATCAGACAACGATCTACTTTAAAGTATTACATAATGCCAAAAACTATTATACGTATATTAGGGCTGCATGTCAAAATAATCCATTTTGGCTGCAGCAGGCAGATGTTTGTGGAGAAAAGGATATAAAAACTCTGGTGAACATTGCAGCTAAAGAGCCAGATATTTCCCTCAGGAGTTGGTAAAGACCAGAAACAGAACTATCACAGAATAATATTGGACTTCAGCAGGTGGCCAGAAACACAGTTCTAAATCAAAGATAAAGTTGCTCCGAAACTGCTGAATCTGTAAATAAACTGTGTTTCAACAAGTTCAGCATATTAATTTAAAAGGCGATATGTCCCCCCCCCCCCCAGGAAGCTGGAAAAGACAGTTATTGCAGGTTTAACCATGAACCCATATTAAAACTTTAATATCTTTATAAAAATTGCGCCACAAATTAATAAAACATTAATAAAACCCTGATACCGAGACAGAAGTGTTGTTCTCTGCATGTGGCAAAGTGCACCATTATGAAGCATGGCGCATTTGAAAGTATTTTTTATTATTATTTTCCTATTGACTACACTGCAAATAAATGCTAAAATAAAATGTAAATTAAGAACAAGGAAACCACCTAGTTCTTTAACTATTTAACCCCCTCTTCTCCCTAATACTTGACATTCAGTTCTTTGTATGTTGCCAGAAAGTGATCCTCTACTGGTTGTGTTGAATATCAGTGGTGCTTTCATGACAATGTGAATTGCAGCTGCAGCATCATATAAGCACATGGATGAGAAGCTGCTGTTCACATCTATGTGTGAGGCTTTGAGAAAAGTTCAATACTGGATAGAAATTGTTGAGTCAGAAAAATACAAATACAAATAGGGACAAATCTCTGGGTTTATCCTGGCCATTTATCTGTCTTTTGTTTGTATTGTGTTTTGCTTCCCTCTGTACCATGCAGAGTGTATTGAGCACTGCAGAGGGACCAGTGGACCACATCCAGTGTGTTGAACACAGGAGGGGGTTATTTTTCCTCCAGAAGTTCGAGCTACTTCCCAGCTAGCTGTGACAGGGTCCCTGTGGGTCAAAAGAAACCAAACCTCATTTTTTCCCCTCTCAAACGGGGAGCCATAACAACGGGACATGTTGGGCTAGTTCAGTCAATAAGCAGTAAGAATGCCATCGCATAGGAATATGAGCACAGAGCAGCAGCATTGCAGCGTCGGTGAATATTCCATTATAATACATAATGATTTCTTTGTTCTGCATTTAGTGAATGTGTTTTATTTTGCTCCAATCCCAGGCTCTGAGGCGCAGTTTTTGCTATACTGTGCTGCAGAGCTTGTAGTAGGGCAAGCTGGTGAAATCCTGTACACAGAGCTCTCCCCAGACTCAATCAGCACTGGTCTCGTCCACCGTGGTGGGGGTTCATGGCAGACGCATATCAGCGATGGGCATTTGATATCGCCTCTGCAGAACAGAGTCACATAATCCAGTTTGTGGCCAAAAAAAGAATCAAAATGTTAATTCAACTGCGGCCGAATAATCCCCTGAAATAACAAGCTTAAAAGCTAAAACCCTACATAATTTTATCTGGAATCTTCCATACACTGACACCACAATGACATCAAAGCAGTACAGGAAATGCATGGCTAACAAATCAATAGACAGAGGAGTCGCATTAAGGCTTAATTCGTGGCAAAGTGGAGCTTTAGGAAAGCTGTGGGGTTCATCTTGACCCAAGTAGGATACAGAGAGAGACTGAATCAGAGATATCGAGCCTGCTGTGCCGCTCATCCCTTTGTGGTCTGGGGCTTGAAGCTGCACGTCACAGCAAAGTATCTTACACTTCAACTGTTCCTGTTTTATTTCACTTTATGGGTCAAATGTTAGGAGTCAGAGAGAAAAAACAGCTAACATGCTAAACTAAAATGGTAACAGTGATAAACATTGATGAAAACAAGGTGTAGTTCCAGGCCTTATGCTAGGCTAACAAGCTGTAGCTTCATATTTACCAGACAGATGTAAGTGTTGTGTAACTGTTTTTTTCCCAAAATGCCAAAAGTGGCAAAACATAACGATGAAATAGTTCAGTCGTGCTATAAGCGGATGTTGTCGGGAAAACTCATGACACACGTTGTCAATTACAATACATTTAGCATCAACGTTGTGTGATCTGCTAGAGACATTAACGAACGTTTCCCCATTGAAGCTGATAATAAACCCGAATCCAATTCTTCGAAATGCTGTTGCACATTAGCAGTAGCTCATATAATCATAATTTGGGTTGGCAAAAGACATTAACGCTGTCGTTAAAAAACTGTATTAGGATACAATGTCACTGACTTGTTCCCTGGGTTATTTATTGCCCAGGTTTTTCTGTGGTATTTTTACCTTTTTGACAGTGTCAGTGTTCGTGTTGACATCTCAGCATTTTACAGGGAGAAGTGTCAAACAGAGCAGCATGGTCTCAATGTGGTAATTAGCAGTGAAGGGCTGTAACCCTGCTTCACTCAAGGACACAGCACTTACAGTACCAACAGCTCTCTCCACCTTTACAAACGCCTCCATTGCTCTCACTGAATTTTGCCTGGGGGACATTGTTGTGAAATGGAGCTTCATTCTTTGATTTTTATCTGAATGCTACATCACTCCATATTGCATCTATCTCCATAAGCGCTGCGGCACAGAGGAAATGAGTGATACATTACAGTAGGTCATTTCATCCTTCACCATAACCGTCCTTATGTCCCATTTTGCTTTATATACATATTCAAAGCACATGCTGAAATGGCTTTTGAGGCTGAAAACAGGAAAACTGAGGCCGATGGTATTAGATTAATGTGAAGAAATTCATGCATTCTCATGAATACGGTGACAACTTCTTTCTCCAGGAAATATGTGGCGAGATACAGCGCTCAGCACATACATCAAAAAAAGATCCATCTGAATTTTGCTCATTTTGCATCCGGTCCTCCATGACTGAGCGTGTGGCTCTTTGAGCTCCGTGTAGTCTGAGGAGAAGATGAGGCGTGAGTAGATGGATTAGCTGGATGTTCAGCTATACTAGGAAACCTTGTCATCCTGAGCCACGGCTGGCAGGGACCTCACCTCCTCCCAGAGATTGCTGTGGTACAGTATACAGTACAAGTAGTAATTGGCTGAGGAGCCCCAGATGCTAGATGACAGGGCAGGCTGAGGTGAAAAGAGAAGCAAACATGGTAATAAATCAAAGCTATTATTCCAATGTCTTTAGTCCCCAGTCCTGCAGAGGCAACGTGTCCCCAACAGTCATCCGAGCAAATATTTATTTAAATACAGATTTGCACGTTATGCCTCAGATTCCAAGTATCATGTTGTTGCTTGAATATATTTTGTCAAATTAAAATATTCAGGTTTGAATTTGACACAGTTGTTTGGATGTAATTTGTGAGAAATACAAGACCCGATTTTGAGAACAATTGAAATAAACATCAAAACTGCACTGAAGTTTGCAAAAGCATGCCCCAAATTATGTTGTCTACTCAAAAGTCTTTATGCAATTACCACAAATCTACAAAGAGAGTTACACAACAAAAAACTCCTCACTCAAGACAACAAAGGAAACAGTACATCAAGTTGTGAGTTCACATAGTACCTCCAATCATTTCCTGGATTTACCGGAAAAAGCGAGTAAGAGGACATTGTATTATAATCATAGTTTGTAGTATATAGTGAAACTTCAAATGCTTTCACTTGACATCTGGATTTCCTCACTTAATCTGGAAAACATTTAGTGTAGGAGAAGTAAAGGCACCGAGTGCAGACTTCACCTGCGTGTTTTCTGCTCACAGTGTTCTCAGTCTTGTTCCTAATGAGGAGAAATCTGCTCCGACCTGCTCCACTGGCTCATTCACTGTGTGAGAATATGCAGAGGTACTGCATAATCAGGATGAAGTGTCATAAGTGTCACAAAGCGTGTCTCCTCGGGTGAGAGAGAGAGAGAGAGAAAAGGTGAAGCATCGGCATGTGTGAATATAAATGTACATAACTTTTGTACAATATTGGAAACTGTGAGGTTTCATTATGCTGTGGTGCAGCAGCTGTTACGGCCAGAGTTGGATGGGAGGGAGTTGATGGAAAGAAAGTTTTATCGTCTACAAAAACACAGAATGAGCGTGTGAATGGCGAGGCAGCGTGGCAGCGTGTGGCTGAGGAAGTGGCGAGACCGAAGCTTAGCAGGGCTCAGGAAACAGCCATCCACAAATACCAAATGTCTACATTCATTTATTAAAGTGAGGGAAGGTGATCAAATACATCACCAGACTACCTAACGTGTTTTGTTATTTTTAGTTTCGGTTTTGTTTATTCTAACTTAATTATTTGATGTCATTTGATTAAAAAAAAAAAAAAAAGATTTCCAATAACTGGAACACAGTTTGGCCGTGCAATATATTCTCAAAAGTTAGCCTTTTGTTTCTCAAAATCAGAACAATGGAAAACTCCTGTATTTTAGTTTGTTTGCATTCAGCCTCGGCCTACGAACCTATTACCTATTAACCTGCAATTAACCTCTTTACTTCAACCTACGTCCCATAGAGTCAATAACATGTGACAGTCAGTGATGAACAGAGGTGATAAACAGAGGCAAAGACTTCCCCGAAGAATACAAAATGTATTATAGATCAGATATATTCGAACAAGCAATACATCTGTGTAACTATAGATTTAATTGGCCAATCTTTTATTTTAAATTATATGTATATGTTATATTTAAAATGGCTCACGCACACATTGCAACAAAGCTGAACCCCAAATCATAGCAGCAGCACACGTACAGAAACACAGGAAACAGAGAGGAAATGTGGTCAGTTCACAGGATCGAATAACACTTTCGTCAAAAGGCACAAATAAGTTGTGACGTACACTAAATAATGAAACACACTGCAGCGGATCAGGAGGGGCCGCATATATCTCGTCTGTCACGTATATAAAGATATTGATTTTCATGACCTATATTACAGCATTCTCCATGAACATACACTTAGAGTCATTTGTTAAAATATCATTACAGGATGTCAAAGTCAGCGTTTGCATTACCGCAGAACATCCTCACTTTCCTTGAGGTGTGTCAGACTCCACACACAGGTAACAGACCTGGTACGCTACTTTGCATGTGACTTTTAATGCTGTTTATGGAGTCAAACGTTTTGTGCCTCTGCATATTTTTACACAGAGAACGTGCTGACACAGCAGGAGAAGATTTCTCATCATTGTGATAGAACTTGAGAATATTGTCTGCAGATGACTCAATTTAAAATCTCCTCTCAGTGTCTGCATTTGTGTTAAACGCTCTGCAGACTGTGACTTTCTTTGTGATCGTTCTGTGAAAGGAAACAGGGAACGTGTGAATATAATCAGAAAGTTAAGTGAGGGAGGGAGGGAGATAATTTAACAAGCCTTGAGGTAACACAAAGAGCACATTTCCTGCTAAAGCATCCACCCACAGTCTGTTTGTGATGTTATTTTGTATTCCACAGCACCGAGCAGAGGGGGGAATATACTGTATACGTGAACGCAATTCAAGGTAAAGGGCTGGATGAAATAAACGTTATATGCAGACATTAAATATGCATTCTGTCATTCATCCCTGCTCATCAGTCTGCCTGCGATGCAATAAAGACAGAACAATCTTCATTTCACCGTGATGAGCCTAAATAATTGAAACAGCAGTTATTTGTATCAATCTGGCCTCTACTTTCTCTGGGAAACGTGCTGTGACAGATAGCTCACATGTCTTGTTAACTGATAGTGTGGCAGCGCTGCATTTGTAACATCAATAATACTGCTGGAAACAGGTCTTCAAAGGCTTATTGGACTCATTAACTCTGATATTGGGATGTAATGGAAAATTGTGCAGCGAGGTTGCTCTCTCGTTCGTATTTCTCCACACCTGCTGGAATATATTTGGAGAGACAAGATATGGTTTTAATGATTTCTTTAATTGTTTTGTTTTTTTTTTGTAGCAGGATATTTTCTCATTCTTTCTTTCTGTTAAACTGATGCCGTCTTTGGGTTGAGCCGACATACGTTCGTAGTCTGGTCATGAAACGTCTCTGCACCTCTACATGAGTTGCAGCGAGCGCCGCTAATAGTTTTTTTAAGTGCTTTTTACTCTGACTTACAGTACACTTTGTCCAAGACCAAGACCAGTGTGTTAATAGTCTGTAGAAACTCTCAAAGATAGAGTAGTTTGATAGGTTTTCCACTCCTGCGGCATTTGACAGAGCCGCGGCCATGTTCTCCTGCACCCTGATCCGAGCTGACAGCCCTGGGAGAGGAGAAAAAAAAGGAAACACAGCAGGAGCAAGAGGTCGTAACTTTGGCTTTGTTTTGTTTTGTTGTTGTGACAGCGGAGTCAATCCAATGACGTGGAGATCAGCCCGACGGAGGTTTATAGCCTAAAACAAAGAACAATCGAACCAATAACAAGATTGGCAACGTTTTACAATACAGTACACACAACTGTGAGTGGTCAGTCGAGCCCGAGCGAAGAGCAAACTTTAAGTAACAACTTACTAATTACTTATATATTTCCCTTTTGTGCCCCTTCAAGAAAAGCGATAAACGATATTTACTAACCAGTCCTCAATACCTCATGATTATCTGAAGTAAAGCAAAGCATCGCCTTCTTCATCAAAACTAACAAGTAATTACTGGGTTTCCTGAAGAAGCGGCTCCTCAATAACTAACCGAAGACGTCAGGATTCTCAAAGGATCTTTGCATCATAACAGTCAGAGCACATCAATATTCCCCTCCACAGGTCGTACACTTTACAGGTAGACTAGGTGCTAAGATAACTTCCAAGTATATGATGGTGTATTGTAATACATATAGTTCTTATTTATGAACCCTGTCTCGAAACCTCCCTACCTAGGTAATAGATTATATAAGTCTTATAAATGTACACACACTGGTAGGTTATGCAGTCTCCTGTATCTACACGTTGTCCTCATGTCATGTCGTCCGCATTTAAAGAGTCAGTTCAGCAAAAACAACACAAAAACACGTTTTCTCACTTACTGTACATTCAGATAGAGAAAAGAGTTTTCTGCTTACGCCTCAACATAGCAGAGGTTAGAGGAATTCTGCTTGTGGTGCTGACTGCATTGAAAGATAATATTTATAAAAAGTCCTTTTATTTTGAAAGACTCTTTGGATATGTGTATCCCGTGTGTGCCCTGTCTTTGCAGAGAGACATTGTTTCAATTTTCTTTCCAATTGTATTTACAGTTTTATGTGAGAAAATATGATTTTTCTCATTTCGGTGTGTGAAATTATTCCCCGGCATCGTTATTATTCTCCTGAATTTATTGGAATAGAAATTCCACATTTGCACGTTTAAAATGACAATACATCTTTGAGTGCTGATGACGATTCTGTCTTTGGCAACATTTACATGACAGACTGAGATTAATTCCTCTCATTTACTCTCATTTGACCACGGGCGCTCATATCCCTGGTGTGTTAATAATGAGTGGAGCAAAGCTACACTGTGCTTCCCCTGTATTTGTTGATGAAGGCATTTTACTGGTATTGACTCCTTATAATACCCTGGATCTTGACGATAATGAGTAAAAATTGACTGTGCCACATATTGATTTCAGATGCTTCATTTCACAATTGCAGAGTCTTGAAAAAGCTATGAGGCAGAGGAACAGATAGAAACAATTTAAAGCCTTGCTAACACTATTTTTTTTTTTTACAATCAATACAATTCCATTTACAAAACAAGAGATCGGTGGCGCAGTTAACTTCGTCGTGAAAACACCGTCTTTAGTCAATGTGACAAAATCAACCCATGTGGTTGTAATACCCCTAAAAGAAAACCTGAACTTTACAAACAGGATTGCGTGCACATCATCCCCCAAAAGAATGACGTTCCTCACATGTTTCTGTGTAAATATAATAGCGTTAGCACAGTCACACTATTAAGGGCACGGTCACGAACGTTTTTTCCGCTCGCATTGAAATGCAAATGAGCGGGAGGCGAACGTTAACTCTGCGCACGTGCGACTGTGCCCGAACACTGATCATTATGACCATGTTTATTAATGCAATATTAATTATTAACCAAAACCAGCAAACAGAAAACATGAAGAATATAGTTCCGAACTGTA
>CALSCE010009132.1:2362767-2399706 GCA_943593645.1 Bovichtus variegatus
CAATTTGGTCAGAAAGTGATTTATTATGAGGTATTTGGCTTGTTAGTATCATAGATGGAGTACTAAACAACTATAAAGAAGTGCAAAACCACCACAAAGAGACGAAGAATACAGAAAAACAACCCAGCGCAGGCCTTGTTTTTATTTGTCTCTCGGAGCCCTTCTCATAATTGATCCATTGCTGTAGGCTATTTGAAATTAAAAATGTTTTTTTCATATTAGAAATATTTATAAAAAAATGTTTAATTGATGGTCATTTATTACAATGTAACTGGTAATAATGCACCGTTTATTATTGCAAGGAAACATGGTTTTGAATGATTTTTACATTTTTACTCATTAAATAAATGTGCCCCACTTCTTTAAGACTGTGGCTGACCTCAAACATATATCATATATTAGCCTGGTGTGTACTGTTTATACAGACTGCTATTAAACACACCACAGTCACTTTATCATGTCATTTGTCTCCAAATGCTCTTGAATAGTTTCTGTTTTTATTATAGTTCATGTACCTCCTAATATTTATTTATGTTCCTTTCTATACTCTTCTGTATTTATTTATTTATTTATGTCCATATATACTGCTGCAACAACCACATTTCTCAGCTGGCGATCAATAAAGGTGTATCCTAAACGTAATCTTAATAAGGAGCGTGCTCCCGGGATCTTGTAAACTCACGGAGTTTCTTTTTTTTCAAGCTCCAACTGATGTCACTTGACTTAGGGCAGCGTGAAGCCACAAAAAGCTTTATACATTTTATACATTTCTCTCACAAACGCAGCATTACTCCCTCAAACCTGTGGCCTAAACAGACTCTAACGTGTGTTTGAAATTAATTCTTCCCTTAGATATGCGTAATTTTCCTTTTGTCCCCTCTCTGTCGTGTAAAAGAAAGACTGAAATGTTTCCCTTTTGAAGGGCAATTTTTCCCCTTGTTGTTAACTGCCACTCCCAGCACGAGCACTCTCTTTATGCACATCATGTCAGGTGCTAGCAATGCCAGCTTCCTGACAAGTAAATGAAAGGTCCCATCGTTCTTCTTGTTTCTTCCCAGGTGACACCCTCTGTCCCCATTCCGTCACCATCAAAAAGCCGAACAAGATGCCGAGAACCTCAAAAACGGTCCATTATGGGCTGCCAGGAGGAGCGCAGACACCATTAAGGAATGGTATCGGTTACAAATAATGCATGTCTCCAGTCTCATTCTCATCTTGTCTAAGAGAAACGGGACAGTGCAGAGATGTACAGATGCGCCGCAGAGACCTTGCATGCTTAATAACGCCCTCGCTCTCACAGACCAAGGACATCTCCTCAGAGAGATGCTGAAGAGAGGATTCAGGCTAGAGCTGGCCACATAATCCCACTCTAAAGCCATTAAACAACTATGAACTGAAAGAAAACCTACGGTATTGACGTTCTAAGCACACTTGTGTGCTCCGTTTATTACGGCGCATTGCGATTGTCTTTACTGTTCTGCTTCGGGAATGTTACAGTTCATAAAGTGGACTGATAAAGGAGCGTCCTCATGAGTCTCAATCACCTCACCGCCGGTAATATCAATGTCTCTTTTCATGACTGCTGAAATTAAAGACCGCGGGGATGGAGGAAGTCATTATCTAGAGAAGTCATTTCTCTTTAAACATCTTATCACATGGTGTATGGTGCAGCACTCAGGGTTTTTTTTTTTCACAAGGTTAAGCACATAGCACTTACTGTAACATCTCTTAAGTGGTAAAAGATGCACTAATCAAGACGAATTAGAATCAAATGCATTTGTTAATGCTTGCGACACCGTGAGAAGTCAGCCTGTTTGGAGAATCCTCCCCACGAAGCTTTCACTACTCTGCATTATCTCCCCGTGATAGATGTTTAGAAATGAAAGGAGCAGATAGCAAAACCTAACGTGACGGTTTGTGGTTGATTAAGATCACAATCACTGATACGGGTTATTATATCTGTGCAGACATAATTAAAAGTTCAAAGTTATTGTTGCCAAACACCCCACATAATGTCCGCAGAGCTTCACAGATAAAAAGCTGGACGACAGCACACTTGTATTGTTGGCCATTTTCTTTCAAACAGCGAGGAAAGTCAACACCAGCCCGTCCGCTTTTATGCGCACGGCAATCTTAGGATGTAATCTCAGAACTCTTAAGACTTACTCTTTTACTGCGAGATGCCATTAAGTTCTGAGGCGTTCATGTCTTTTTAATGAGAGAGCTAAATTGCCTTCATACGCAGTGATTTTTGTGTAAATGAAAGCCTTGCAGACTATGAATGTCAAGTAGACTAAATGTTCCTCGGCACATTGTGGGGCCACGGGCTGCAGCATCAGGAATCACACTGACGACCATGTGACGAAGCCCAGCAGGAAAATATTTAAAATGTAATGAACGAGATGCAGGAGTCTACTAGCACGCAACGTTGTCATCGCGGTGCTTGTCAAAAGAATTATCTGTTTGACAAAGAAATGTGCTTCAGTGCAACAGTCAGACTGTGCCAAATATTCCTTCCGCTGTATCCTTTTGATCAGAAATGACTAGACACTGCTGGAGATGCCTCATAATTCCTTTAAATATCAGAAACCAGTTCAGACGCAGTGACAGTTACAGCAGATGATATCAGTTATGTAATACTGCCACTTATCCCCAAATCTCCTCTCTACTGTTAACGCGTTCTACATACATGAAGCTGCATCTGTTTGTGTGAAGCAGCAACATGTGCTCGTCCGGTGGTGCAGTAGACGGCTAATTATGGCGACAACATAGTCTTAACTCAAGGGCCACTTACTGGGGAATAGAGGTGGTCAGTTATTATGGAGATGACTTCCTCCATGTGATCAAAACTTAGCCCCATCTGTGACAACTGAGAAAACTCCATCACTGATGAAGAAGAGAATAAATTGGCTATTTCGTCGAACTTTAGCTCCGTGTTCTGTTGTATTGCTTCTGCCAACAAAGTTTTCTTTGTCAGTGTGAGTTATATCTCCCCCCTTTCCCGTCTATCTTGCGCTCGACTATCTAATAAAGGCAAAAGAAAAGCTAGATAAAATTATCTAAAAAAAACTAAAGCTAAACCTCACATTTATATAATAAATACAAGCGCAGGAGAAGGCAGCTTCACTTTCTTTTTCACACTAAATGGGGCGTCATAATTAGCTTCTAAATAGATTAGAAAAGATTCATCTATTGAAAAGTGTTTTCCTTTCACTTCTACATGTAATTTCATTGAAGGCCGGGCGCTTTTGTCAATGTCATTATGATAACTATAGAAACCGAGATCAATTCGCAAGGACAATTTTTTGTCCGAGCTCATAATTACCATGAGGTTTATTGTACTTTCCATTTACATCGTGTCATATTTGCTTCAATAAGCGTCTGAGCATGCTGAGTGTGGAGAAAAGGAAGTGAAAGGAAATGATCAAGAAGGGGGGGGGGGGTGAGTAGACAACCAGATATTTTCTAAAGAAATTAGATGAAGAGACCTGAGCCGTATACCCTAAGGTACTGTTTGACACTATTTAATGTTTAGTCGGAAATGATTGTCTCTTTATTTTAAGTTTATTGATGTATCTTCAAATAATCTGTTCATACTGTTGCATTGTGTTGTTAAATAGACTAAATGTGATCTAGATCAGAGCTTTAAGCTGAAGGAGCTCTACTGATATACTGTATGTTGTATATTTTTGTAAAATTGTTACTGATCACAAAGCAAATACATTTCCATTTTTGTGTAGTTTAGTGAATTCTTTTGAACGAGAAGTTGTCCTGTAGACATTCACTGATGGAAAAAAGATAAGCAGCTAAGTCTGAGCATTTGTCCTTGGCACTACAGTTAGCAGAAATTGATTAATACCATCCAATAAAGAATTGCAGCGTCTGGTAGGCAACACATTACTTTTAAAAGCTTATTCTTTCTGTCTCAGGAGGCAGTACATTGAAACGTCCTCTAGAGAGCTGTGATCTCAAAGGATTCAAAGGCTTTATTGTTATATGCACAAAAGCCACAGGTTAGTTGTCGGCAAAGAAAACCTTAAGTCCCAGCTCCTCCAACAAAGCAACATACAGTACACTTGAGACATGAAAGGAAATGACGAAAATAGTGCAATAAAAATAGCGCAAGAGACATAATGGTGCAAGTAAAATGCAGAAAAATAAAATGCATGCAGATAAAAAAAAAACTGTGATTTAAAATAATGTACAGTGGAATTAAATACTGTATACTCTAATAATATATGTGGAATAAACAGATGTATGTACTGTAAACATATGTAAGTATCGACAGTCTTATGGTCTGTGGGATGAAACTGAGTCTGGTGGTCTTGATGCGGATGCTGCGGCGCCGTCTGCCCGTCGGCAGCAGACAAAACCGTTTGATGTTGGGGTGATGGGGGTCTTTGATCATCCTGTGTGCCTCCTCCCTGCACCGCTGGGTGTAGAAGTCCTCCACGGATGGCAGCTCCGTCCTGGTGACGTGCTGAGCAGTTTTCACCACCTTCAGTAGAGTCTTAAGGTTGAGAGCGGTGCAACTGCCATACCAGGATACTCTCGATGCTGCACCTGCAGAAGTTGTAGAGTATCCTGGAGTCCATGTTGCAGCCTGCGGAGGAAGAAGAGCACAATCAGAGTTGGGCACTCATCTCTCAAGGCTTTTCAGCAATTTGACATAATGTTAGAAATGGTTATGGCTGTTTGGTATGGAGGTGAATGTAGTCATTATTCTCTGTCTGCTTATTATTTCCTCTTTCTCTCTTGCTGGTTCTGAGTAGCAGCAGGAGCTCGTGCCTTATCTCAGACTATGGCCTCGCTGATGGTAACACTACGCCATAAGATTTCAACATGGCGGCTAAAACTGGAAAACTCCACAGAGCTACCGCACAAGTCTGTCAAGTTTTCATCTTTTACAACCCAAGAGTGTTTGGATCACCTCTCAAAAGAGAACAACAAAGATATATTAACAAACTGCAAGGGTTAGGCACATGTGACCCATAAAACAACAACTGCTGGGGCATTTCACTCCATAAAAACAGCTACGTCAGCGATGTTTACATATATCTTGTGGAGAATCCATCTGCTCATACTGCTGACAGGATGAAAGAACAGACAAAAAGAAAAAAAAAAAAGTACAGACAGTTATCTGTACTTTTGATCTTGATGGGTCAATAATGCTGTTGTGATGTAGGTGAAGGACAAGAAATTCTTCCTTGTCAAAGCGGATTTGGCTGCTAATTAGCTGAGGTTGCATGGGTGGTCAGCGTGCGTGCTGTAGGTAGTGACAAGGTAGTGATGACACAATGGAGACGTGGAGTTAATATCAACTGTTTCCCATTGTCAGGCTCACCACACAGTCTAAATGAAGCACCATTGGGTTGCGGTGGAGAAGGATGGATTGGTGTAATTCGACTGGTATGGCAGGTTTAGCAGAAGTGTGCTCGCCAGGGACGGCGGCACGTCTAATTGCACAAATCCACAATCTCCTCCTCTCTGGGTTTTCATTCTGAGACGGGATTCTTTAGAAACACAGCCAGGCTTGTCTCCTCTTTTGTTTCTGCATCCAATTGAACAACAATTATCTGGCATTTTGGCTAACAGTGCAGTAAAAGCTGAGCTGTCATTGGCGGGCAGTAGAAGGCAGCTTTGTTTTGCCCTCCGGGTGGGAGTCCCCATAGGAATGTGCCGTCACATGAAAACAATGAATACTGGCGGAGAAAAGCACTTTAGCAGAGTCCTCAGGTTTAGCTTAAAGAAAGCTCATCTAAGTATTTGTTATGTTCTTGTAAGATAAAGCTGTACAGGTGAGTCATAACATCATGCAGTCATTTCTGTGGAACCAATTTCTTCTTTATGATTATGGTCTACATCCATTTGTGTATTTTTAGAGTGCAACTTCCTCGGCTGCGTATTGGTAAAAGGGAAGCGCTGGGGCCATCTCACTGAGAGCTGCGGTAGTTTAGCTGAGGGCAGTGCCACTGGCATTCACGTATTCCTGCTCTGTCCTGCTGTGATCAGATGTGCTGCTCAGATCATGTTTGAGGGATGTCTGGCGACACGAGCACAGGCTCTGCGTTGGAGATTTTTAGCCATGTGTCTAGCGTTTAACCCGCTTGCCCTGGAAATTACATTTATTTAGTACTAAACTGTGTTTCACAAATATGTTGTGGTGGAAAAAAAGGACTCGCTGCCTGGAATAAATTCAGTGGATGATATGTGCTGCATTTACTGCACCACAGTTTTATGGTGGTGGTCAGGTTTAGGCAGAAAAAGCACTTTGGTTAAGGTGAGGAAAGAGCATGGGTAAAGGTTAAAGGAATAGTTCAAAACAATATCAAATGGTATAAAGTGCTCACCTCCTTAGGCTCTCAATGGTGCCAAAAAAAGGTTTTATTGAACGGGGTTAAGTCAAGCGGAGCGAGCATCATCTGTGAAAAATGATCAGTTATTATCAATTCAAACAGTCCGAAAAACTTTATAAAAGTTCCTGTGCTGCAGTGTCCAAGTGGCCATTTGTGGGCTCATAGAATCGACTATTGCTAAGCATAGCATTAATATTCTTAATGCTTATATTGAAATATTAAATTACATTTTCCCGTGCCCAGGGAGGTGAGTATTATATACAATTTATATAGTTTTTTTGGTGAACTATTCCTTTAAATGTTAATAAAACAACAATGTGTTTCATGATTCAATTCACTTCAGACCAGGATTTTTTGTGTTGTGAGTGCCTAAACCATAAAAAAACTTTAAAAAAAGTTCCATGATGTTGTAGTCACTATGAGCAGGAATTGTATTTAAAAAATGAATATTTTGGGAGTAAACATGAACATTTTTGCGTATTGCCCGATACAATAATTAACAATATTTTCTTCATAAGTTTAATAGAAATTGTGATCAAACATTTGCTGTTGCAATTTAGTTCTATATAAACATACTTTCTTGGGGACAGGGTTGATCACGTTATATAAACTGTGAATGCAGTAGCCCTGTTTTGTAATACACTTCATAGTCATCATGGTTTTTAATAAAAACCTGATTTCCTCTGGAGCAGCTCACAACATGTTCCACTCTTTGATTTCACATCTTAACTGCAAAACTACACCAGCCTGAAATTGTTTGTTGAGATACAATCAGACATCACCATGTTGCCTTCCTCTTTCATAAACTTTTATCATTACCGTGATTTACCTGAACGAGGAGTCTCTTTGCAAACGGCCATAAAAAACAAAGAGTGAAGAAAGAGTGATGATTGTTTTTTTTTTATATGCGGCGCCTCAAGTAGAGGGCAGTGAGGAGAGATGATGCACAGCATAGCGAGCGATAAACACGGAAGTTACAGAGGGAGATTGACGAGTGAAATCAGCAGCGTGATTAATGTGACAACCTTTTAGAAAAGGTTATGGATCCGGAGGGAACACTAATGTCTAACACTAATGTAGGACATGGAGGACAAGCAGAGTGGAGAAAAGGGCAGGAGTCAAGTGAGGTGCAAAATTACACAACGCCCTAATCTCACGGCGCACTGTACTCCAGAAACATTAATCTCAACCTTTAGTATATTCTCTACTCTTTAGGGATATGGGAATGTAGGAATATCTGATTGATTTAAATAACATTCAGTCCTAGTGTGTTGCGAGCAATGTGGAATCACAGTCTTGCTGTTCTGCATACTAACTTCTGTGTTGCTGCACTAAGTTTAGTCAGGTATCAAACCGGGAAGTGACCTTGGAAATGTAAGTGAAGTGACCTTGGAAGCATTTAACAACAATGCATTAAGGTGGACTTGTGTAACACATGAGAGCGGTGACAGTTTGTCTCTTTTAGTCATAAGTATTTCTCTATAACATTAAATGTGTAAAGTGAAAGGTGGAAGCCTGTGAGAAAAACATCCCGAGGTATTTATGATGAGCTAGTCGTCAAGAGTTTAACCCTGAAAGTTAGCCTGAATTGCCATTTTATTTCACCTCATTATTTTAGCCTGACATTGTGTTCATGTTAGCCAATGTCTTGTTGGGAGTGGCTTTTTGTCACAATGAGCAAAGAAACGAGAGATGGTGTTTCTGTGAGTCCACTTACGACAATGACAATCTCATCCACGCATGTCGCCCATTTCTCTGCCGTTATTAGTCATGAGGTAGCTACAGTAGCTGGCGTCCCCGTTCTTAACCATGCCTATGAAGCTTATCGATTGACAGTTAATTGAGTGAAACACTAAACACATTTAGGTGTTGATTTTCTTAATGCTCCTGGGCAGCAGAGGAACAATGGAGAGAGACAGAGACGGCTCCAATGTGAGTATAAAACGGAGAAGTCAGCAAACTATAAACAGGTAGAAGTTTCACACCATACAAAAGCAGCTGCTTCCAACTCTGACTCCACACACACACACTCACACACACAGTGTCTACCAAACTACACCCCAACAACATCAGTCAGTTCCACTGTTGTACTGGGACATGGTCTGTCTTTACTTATTTACTGCTCACTGTGTTAGCCTTTGCTCTCAACATCTTTCTGCCCGGCTCACGGAGATATATTGTTCTGCTTTTCCCTATTGTCTACCCCGCCCTCAAGCACATACATGAAAGTTTTGAGGAGTGAATTTGGTTCATCTGCTTCCAAACAGCATGCGCCCGGGCTGGAAGTACAACGTCCTATTTCGCAGCCTGCAATAAGGGAGAAGCAGTAGGCTGAAATTGTGTCATTGAGCCTAATTACGGGCAATTAAAAGCCAGTTGTCTGTTGCTCTGACACAGGCTGAGGAGAAAACTGTTCCTTTGTGGGTTTAGGGGCTGTTTTAGTGACAGTATTCACAGGGAGCTGGCTGTTTTTTTAGCCATACAAGTGGTGTGATGTAGGCACACTGCAGTGCCATGCATATCCACTGGGCTGTTGTGTCTCTGAGTCCCGGTTCCATGCTACCTATTAATCGTATTCATAGTATGTACTAATCTTCATAGTATACTGTTTCAGCAGTTAGTACACAGGTAATCAACATACTAAACTGTTTTATACTAACAGGAAAAGATGCAATTTGAACAATGACTTCTGAATGCTAATGCCAGTATAATCTAACAGAGAGACGGCAAAATGTTTTTTTTCTAATTCTTCAATAGTTATCGTCTGCCTTCTGAGGCGTTACTGGAACTGTTTCATTACCATTACCAGTTAGTTTCGTTGCTTTCCAGCTGGGATTAGCTTCTCTTTTCCTTTGTGCATTGCACTGTGGGAGAATATTGTCCATCTACAGCACAATAAAAGTGATGTGTTTTTTAGTGTGCACACTAATCCTGCTTCGAATCAGAATGTAGTATTTAGTCTTGATTTCCTTATGTTCAAAGTAGCTCTTAAATAGTTTATTTAAATAAGAGAACAGAGCTCATAATAAAAAATATATATATTTTGTGGTTTAAATGAATATCATATCTCTTTCTCAACTGCTGTTTTTCAAATGTATCATTCAAACTTAGCTTTCATTGCTGTATTTATCAAACTCCATATCTGTTTAAAATGACCTTAAGCTTCAGTATTCAGCTTCACAAGCTATCGTCTGCTCCGTCCTCTGCTCCTCTCATCATCCCGTGTTTTAGTTTCCTTTTTTATCAACACTTTTGAATTCCTCTTCGATCTCTGCTCAATGGCCCCTATTTAGTTTGTGCTCCAGTGAAGTCGGGCTGCTGCTGCTGCTGCTGCTGCTTTAGAGATGAGTATTCTGGGGGTGGAACGGGTTGCAATATGCCTCCTATCCATTATTGATCCATGATTAACTAGAGTTCAACAGGGTTCTTTACTCCAACCAAGTGCATAATTGCCGTGGGGGATGGGGGACAGGGCCTAGTTGGAATTTCATATTGGAACTAGACCCCCAAATATGAGAAATATTGAGGGGTCTAGTTCCAATATGAAATATTGAAATAATAAATCATTGTAATGACCAGTCATCAAATGCGTCCAAAAGCTCCCTCCACATGCTGCATGTCCGGTGTTCCTGTCACTCAACAACAGAGAACAAGTGTTTGCTTCTGTATCCTCCACGTAGCATGCACAGCATTTCTAAAGTACCGACGCACATAACATGTTAAATATAAACGTGTGTGTTACTCAACACTCGCTACTCAATGCACACACACCTGCAAATCTGACATGTCGCTCTGTATGATTGTTTTCCTGAGTTTTACTGATACTTGTTAAAGACTTGATACTATGAAAGAAAAAAAAACTACCATAAAATACAGAGAAATACTTTTACAAAACCTGCTTCTTCTTCTTCTTCTTTTCCCCTCTGTCACAGCGTTGCCGTCAGACACAGTGTATTATTAAGATGTCCAATTCTAGCTGCTTCCTACAATATGTGCAATGCTTTTATAATAACAATAATCTGCTGGAAAGCAGCCTCACAGTGTAAACTTTTCACAGTACTTTTGACAGTGAGTGAGCACTGATTGTAAGAGTGCTACTGATGGCAACACAGGCCAGAGGTAAGAGAAGCCTGATAGCCCCCCCCCCTCCCCCTGGACAGCCATCTGTATCACTCAGGGAAAGCCTCCTCAAGACAGCTCTGCAGACCCGCTGATCCTGATACATTTTGACACTGATGGTGCACACCATTGACCTTTGGGCTGTCGAGTGCACTCAAACAACACTTGCTGCATGTGTTTATGTCCCAGAGACAGTCTAATGAGAATGTTTCTGCAGCCAGCCAACTCCAGGAGCAAGTGCCAGGATGCAGCTGCTGCCACCAGGGCTGTAATCACAGCTTCTTGCCTGATTTATATCGGGTAACTTTGTCAGCAGTGGCATGCACTGTTAGGACACATCTTCCCCGGATAAACGCAAGACATATTTTTGGCAATCGTGTGGTTTCTCCAGTCAGAATCTGTAATGTCACTATTTGAAAACGTGAATACAGTCGAACATCTTCCTGTTTTTTTTATCTCAAACCATGTTTGTGTGATATCTTAAACCATGCCATCGCACTGGAAGATTAATATTCTGTCATTGTAACTAAACCAGTGATTAAATAAATAGTTTGATCACGGTTGAATAAGCAAAATGTAAGCCACAATATTGCAAAGTAACCTACAACATCACAAACCCTTGGAATTGAACCTGGTTTTCCAGATTTGAAAGTAACTTTCCATATTCCACCTGAACATCATCCATGTTACTTGACACCTCATTTTTAAACTGTTTCACTTAAGAATATATAAAATACCTTTTCTTAATGTGCAAATTATTGCTATTAGAGCAGGTTCACTCTTTGCAATTTACACCGCACACAGCATGATTTCTGCAGGGAGGAAGTGACCTTGTTGACATTTGACTGCCTGTCATCACCTGACATCGCAGCCGTAAAACACACACTGCTTGATTTTAAGTGAAATTGATTTTCGGGATCATTTAGAAACTGATACAAACAATTAATGAACTAAACCTTGGAACTGGCTAGGCCTGCAACTAACAATTATTTTCATTATCAGTTAATCGTATTAGCTAATTAGATTGTTGATTAACCAATTATTTGTTTGATTTAGCTGACATCCTCCAATGTCATCTTTTGTCTGACCAACAGTTTTAAACCCAGAGCTATTCAGTTTACAGTATACAACAAAAACAAGCAGCAAATCCACATATTGGACAAACTGGAAAGAAAGAATGTTTGGAAAAATGATTACTCCTTTATCAAAAAGGTTGACGATTAAATCAACAAATCGATTAAGTATAATTGTTTGAGCTCTAGTACAGACTCCTGAGACAACCCCTGCACATTCATCAGTGAAACACACTCAGACTCTGATAATAGCCTTGATGTTATCTCAGTGTTAGAGCGGATTTAACAGAACTGGATGAGGACAACAATGGACGAGGGTCCAAACAAACAGTATATTCTCCCGTAAAACAACCTGTATGAAGTTTGAGCAAACTATTCCAACCCTGAAGGACAAGAAAGTGTAAGCACAGGAGACTGTTTGTGTCTCTCTTCTTTTTTTTTTTGTGAGACTGTGTGGATGTTTGCTGTGTTGAGAGAAGTGAAGCAGCACCGAGAGCAGCTTTGGAGTCGGTGTGAAATCTCAGCGCGGCACTCCACTTTATCTGCCCTGACTGTTCTCTGGGGAGGGGCTCGCGTCATTAAATATTCACATAGCACTCACAGGACATCACCTTAGGAGTGGCTTACCTGGACAACACCTGTCCAATCTTTGTTTTCCATCAGAGTGCGCTTTGACATACCTGCGGTTCTGCAGAGTAGATCTCCTTGGAGGTTTTCAACCTTGGCGTGAAGGGCAGATGAAACCTCCTCTGTGCGGGCTGCGTCTCTCAAACTAAATATCAACTTCATGCTTAAATATGATATGTAACCATGCAGTTATATTTGACATTTTTGCTTCTTTTTTTTTTTTTTGTAACCTTACTGTTAATTCTATAGTAGAAAATGTCTTTTTGCTTCCTCAACAAAAAAGCTTTATCAGACTCCTCATTTCTAAATGTCCTTTTGACACTGCAAAAAAAAACTGATGAATCTATATTAAGCATCCTCCTTTGTCTTCCTCGTGCAGTCACTGTCCTTTTGCAATGATTGAGGACATATGCACTCTCTGGGGGAGAGGTTTGTATAAAAAAGAATTGCAGTAATCTACCAGTTCTTCACCACCAAAGTGCCAGCTGGCTGTGTTTTCCCCTGTACAATGAATGGCCTGCTGGGATTGGGTGACAAATGATTGGTAGGATATCTAGTTAAAAGTGCAACGAATTAAAGGCACCAAAAGTGAAACCTCATTACTTTGTAACAGTGACATGTTTGGAATTTAGTTGGGTCAGTTTTAATCTGCATGTCCATGGATTACCATTATGTCTTGATTCCCAATTATTCTCCATTTTGGCAGGTGGGAGAAATCTGTGGAACGGAAACGGCTTTAGCTGAATTTTTATAAAATCATTGCTCTGATGCAATTTTCAAGGGCAATATATATAAACTAAGATAATAATCTCATTAGTGAGACTTTTAGTTTGCCAATTAGCATTCAACCTTGAAGTTTCACGCGCAGACAAAAGTCACCATCTGTCAGCACAATGCAGGGCAGCCCTCTGTGATGATGATGTGCTCGCAGCCCTCTAACTGTGTTTGTTTTGGCTGCAGGAACTTCTACTACATCACCATGCTGCGAGACCCAGTCTCCCGCTACCTGAGCGAGTGGAAGCACGTCCAGCGCGGAGCCACGTGGAAGACTGCCCTCCACATGTGTGACGGACGCTCGCCTACCCAGGACGAGCTGCCCAATTGCTACATTGGGGATGACTGGTCCGGTGTCACCCTGACAGAGTTCATGAACTGCCCGTCCAACCTGGCCAATAACCGGCAGGTCCGCATGCTGGCCGACCTGAGCCTGGTGGGCTGCTACAACCTGTCCTCTATGAACGAGAGCCAGCGTAACCACATCCTTTTGAGCAGCGCCATGAGCAACCTGAAGAACATGGCTTTCTACGGCCTGACCGAGTTTCAACGCAAGACGCAGTACCTGTTTGAGCGGACGTTCAGCCTGCGCTTCATCTCCGCTTTCACGCAGATCAACAGCACGCGAGCCGCCAACGTAGACCTGAGCGAGCCCGTGCGCAGACGCATCGAGGAGCTCAACTACCTGGATGTGCAGTTGTACGAGTACGCGAAGGACCTGTTCCTTCAGCGTTTCCAGTTCACCCGCCAGAGGGAGCACCAGGAAGTGCGCTTGAAGAGGCGCGAGGAGAGGCGTTGGCTGAGGGAGCAAAAAGAGCAGGGCAGGCCATGGCCGCCCAAACACAGAGGGGGAGGAAATGAAGGTGGGAGAAGGGGAGGAGGGCTGGAGAAAGAGACTGACGGTGACTTCCCCACCACCACGGAGGACTACACAAGCCAAGTGGCCCGTTGGTGAGGCTTTGGTTTTAAGAGAGAGGAGCAAGAGAGAGATTCCCCACAGACTTGTTTAAACCTTTGACTCTCTCTTGCACATCCTGTGTCTCTCTCTTTTTGTCTCACCATTAATCTGTCTGCATCTGTCTGTTTCTCAGCTTCAGTGTGATCCAAGTGCTCTGCTGTTTCTTTACGAAAACTGCCAAGTCTGTGAGTCTCACAGCAGCTCTGCCTTGGAGTGCCCTTTGGTGTCTTAAATCTTTAAATGCTGTTTATACATTTTTTTTTTTTTTTTTTTCTGTCATTTGATTTTTGCCTTGGTTTTTTTTTTTATCATGTGTTGAATAAGACATTGAACTGAGGTGAAAGAAGAAGGAAAAAAAAGAACAATCAAAAGAAGCTGCCATAGACTGCATTGCTTTTAATTTTTGACATTCAAAGCAAAAACGATGAATGTCTAGAAGACTTTGTTGCAACTGGTACAAGACATATTCCTTTTGAAAGATGTAGTTGTAGAAGAAGTGATGGTTGCATGTCACACGTCCACATTATACTGACAATTGGGGGAGAGTGATTTCCAAAAGATATACAGTACTGTGAGCCAAAGTCAATACAGAACACAATGTATTTATTGTATTTTTATTTAATGACAATGAAACCCTCTCTTAAGACCATGTTGTATGCATGCAATACCCATGTTTTAAAACAAATTATAGAAGATTATATCTGATGGTTATATTTTGGTTACAGTCCAATACATATTATTTTCTCAAGTGCAATACTTTGCAGACTTTACCACGTCTACCTGAGATAACATGTACACACAAAGTCATAAAGAAGGGCATCATGCCGAGCAGAATAACTTCAGCCTTTCCCCGTACTCTGGGGAGAACGTTTTGGTTTTTACATGAGAAATGAAACAAGTTCTCTGTGATGAGAAAAGCATATTCTGTGAATAATTAATTTTTGAAGTAGTGGGTTGCAGAGGTAAAACAAAGTTGGTAAATAGTACAGGTGATGAAATGTGTCAGTGTGGCCGGTGTGTGGCCGGACTGTGAATGAGATGATCAGCATGCAGCTCTCACGCCCCTCCCCGTCACACTGGCTGCTTTTTACATGTTTGTAGAGCTGACGGCAACTGCAGCGAGTGGGCAGCGAGAGCGCTTTAATGCCAGCAGAGCGTCAGCCCACAAAGACCAGCCTCAAAGCACAGAGTCAAGAAATAAAACATGTCTGTCATTTCTTCTGCCCGATAGTTTCCAGTCCCTCAAATCCAATCAGTGAGCCAATATGTGAAGATGAAAGAGGGCTTGCTTTTATCTGCTTAAATAGGCTTCAGTGATGCTTTTTATGCTTCTTATCTCATATTCACTCAAAAATGAAACGCTCACTAAATGTCAACATTGAAGTGGTACGGCTGCTGCTATTTTAACAGTGACTTTTTTTTCATGTTTTCTCTCTGATTGCAGTTACTTATAAAATACCTCAAATGGCATAGTTTTGTTTCATTTTAAAGAATCACCTGTGTTTCGGCTCGTACGGCGAACGTGTTGAATGAATACGGCTTTGAGCTGTCAGGAGCTGTATAGGAGCTCTTCTCCGTGCGGCTGCACTTACTTCAGTGAGCGTGTGGCTGGATGGAAAAGAACAAAGAATAGGTGTATAGCACATTGATAACACTCGATCGAGGGTTTCAAGTGACGCTCCAGCTCTGAATATTGAATCATTCAGTGCAGGATGTATTACTGAATTTGTCAACTGTGTGTTGTAGCAGTGAAAAAGATTTGTGACAAAAAAAAATGTATTTCATGTCAAATGATTGATTAAGAGTCATTTTAGATATTTTTTGTCTCCATGCTACTTAATACACTTTAAACTCCACTATAGTTGTTTGAAAGCTATGGTTACATTACATGCAACTTAACAATGTTGCTTAATCCAATCCAATGATATAATATACATTTGATATATTCTGCTTATTGTTTAATCATGCTATATAACATTAAATATTTATGACATAAACAAGAATCAACGTTTGGGGGAAAAAACTGTTTTGTGTATCTTTATAAAGAATTCAACCAAAAACTTTACTGTGCTTCATCAGGACTGTGCGGGTGTGGTTTGATCAGATTTAAGCTAAAGAACCAATACCTCAATGTAAAAACACTCCAATTAACTCAACAACTCAATTGCATTGAAAAATAACTACTTAAATTAAATAAGTATCAGTGTGTCTTCATGTAGAACCCCATCACTCACAGTAATGAGCTGATTGAGAAAATGTGTTTTAGGGGTAAAATGTGGATGCAGGATAATTAGCTATTAGCTTGTAATGAGCTATTTCTACATCGGCCTTTTTCAGCAAAGGTCACACTAGGAAAAGCACAGGTGTAAATAATCAAATGAATGATTCTATTTAGATATTTTGTCATTGTTTTTTGTTGATGATATCAGTAACACTTGTGCTTTTCCTACTATGACAAGTCAAAATGTCTGCTGTGGTATTGTCACTTTTACTTAGATAAAGTATCTGAGTACTTATTTAACCGCAGAAAGAACGTTTGCCTTTAACTGTTAATTCTGTAGCTATTGATTTAAAATGGTAATTTCCAAAAAGGACGTTTATTTTTGAAATGTCTTTTAATAAACCAACATGCAGCACTGCTGTGTGACAAGCTGTAAGAATTACAATGTTCCCCGGTGACAGATGGCATGAGCACTGCATGAGCAGTAGAAGTGCCGTATAGCTATTAATGAAACACTAATGAAACACTCCTAATGTTGTAAATGTGCTATATACCCAAGTTTGCGTGCGTGCGCGTGTGTGTGTGTGTGTGTGTCAGCTGACTCTGAGGTTTGCCTAGGTGTGTGTGTTTTTTATTGTCATCATTAACACCTGTGTTGTGCTGCCTTAAAGCCTTCTGTTAGACACAGTTTACAGACTGATCACTTGTCACTAGAGATTCACTCGAGAGGCGGAGAGCAACGGACTGAAAAGTACTGAAATGAAAGTTCAAAATGTAAATAACATCTGTGTTTATGTGTAATAATGCTACTCCACAGAGATCAGAGAAGAAGAAATCTACTTAGCACATCTCAATCAGCTTTGCACTACCATCTGCAAATAATGGTTGCCAGGGAGATGGTAGCTGCTGAGTGACTCCTGGGTCCGTTCATTTAACAGAGATTAAGCTGAGAGGCGCCGTTCAAATGTTTGTTTGTTGCTCCGAGAGCGTAATTCCTATCTCTAAAAGTTTACATCGTGAGAGAGAGTGGACTCTGTCGAACGCGTTGCTGTAAAATATGTGTCCATAGTGTCAAAAATGTGGAAAATATAGCCAGCTTAAAAAAAAAAAAATTTCCTTTTTCTGTTTTGCTTCTGGAATGTCTGGTCTCAGTTAACATTGCAGTCAACAGGGCAGTTGGATGGCACTCCTGTCACTTTGAGGCTCATAGCGCTAAATGTGTATGTATGTTTGCTCGGATAGTTACATCGTTTAAAAGAAGACACATTTTTCTACATTTTGAAGAAAAAAATATGAACGAAGACTTCAAATTATGGGAGTAAGAGGACGTTGAAGAGAAGTTTTTACGTAATTTCTTTGTAATTTACGTTACAATCTACACAAAAAGTGAAGCTAATCAACACACCAGTAATGTAATGATTTCTCTGCATTATCATTGTACATTTGATGTCCATAACGTCACCGAGCGATGAGAATGAAAGACAATTGCGAGTCCATCAGGAGTTCTGCTGAACGCATTAGCATTTTCAAACAAAAACAACTCCTCATTTCCAGTTAGCAAAGCTCTTCGACGTTCATTACAGGCTACCAAAGACAGTTCTTACAGATAAAGTTCAGGCAAAATTGAAAAAATGTAATCATGCAATATAAATGCACAATTATGATCTTCATGATTGAAAGCATGATTTGTTCTCTTGAAGCTATAATAATCAATATTCAACCAGAATTTTTTTTTCTCTTTTTTTTGGTTCATTCTAGACAGGCACAGTTGAATGCCACGTCATTATGAAATGTCACAAATCTTATTTTATATCTTTGTGTCACCCACTTTAACTCGACACATTCCGTTCATTCATTTAAATGGGGGAAGAATTTAATTTAAAAAAAAAACGTTAAACAATTCGAAAAGTATGAGAGATAGAAATACGAAAAGTTCATTTGATAATGTCCTCAATGAGCTGAACATTTTGAACATAGAAAATTAAGTTTCTACGTTAAATGGTGTTAATGTAGTTAGGTGGCAAAAAAACAAGGAAGAACATTGCTGTTGCTCAGCAATCCCACCAATTAAATGAAAGTAATTTACTGTACATCCATTGCCTTAGCATAATCAACAACATATGTAGATAGCATACTCACATTTAAAGGCTCATGAACATATCTTTAACAGAGGTCAGAGTTTCTTTCTTTCTCAGTCACGGCTCTGTATTATGATTGTTCTATGTCCGCCCTCTCTGTTATGTAGAAAATATATAAATCAATTCAACTGCTAAATTTTTATAAATAAAACACGAGTACACTGTTCAGTGTTAGACTTGTTATTTCTGTGACTTCTTAATATTTGTTTTCACTAAATGGTGTCCTAAAAAGACTTTCCACCAATTTTGAAATTGGAAAATAGGAAAACTCTAAATCTATGGTGTAAATAAAGTGATGGGGGAAAAAAAGCAAAAATGGATTTTCATTCTAAATTTTACTGACATCCCCAGAAAAGTGTGACATGCCGCTTTGTTTAAGGATCATTTTAATGAACTTGTACTGCCACAACATATCTCTGAGAAGCTGATTTTCTGTGTTTATTTGTTTATTTCTATAATTTCAACTGTTTCTAAAGAATGGCTTTGCCTAATGGGAAATACCAGTATTACAAACACCTCAGTGATAATGAAAGAGAGCTTTCTTAGTGTAAGAATTTCTATGTATATGTTAAAAGTCTTGTGATGAAATGAACAGAAAAGCCTTATGGCGTGTAATATTTAATCTGCCATTTTTTCAGACGTGAAAAAATGAGTGAATTCTGCTTTAAAATATCAGAAATAAATGCATTGAATGGCCATGACATTATGATGTGTGTTACTTTTATATTCTCAACCTAGACATGTACCACTAATACATATATGTTGTTGTGTTTTGGTGTTTTGCAAGAACATCTCTCTTCCAAAAGAGATGTTCAAAATTGGTTTCAGAAAGTAGTATACGTATACTGAGGAGAGAGCGTGATATTCACAGTTCAACTGTGCCCATGTGTATGCATACACAGATAGATTTATTCCTTAATTAAAGTAATTTACTTAGAATCTGTCAACCAATTGAAAGAAAAATGTAGAACATTGTCTTCTTATGGAGACTGAACCACGACTACTTTGCTTATTTCTAGCAAAAGGTAGAGAATGAATTGCACATAAAGTATGTTCTGAAGCAGGAATAGGCAGCTCACAATTACAGAGCGCATACTTATCTGCATGTTTTTTTATTCCTTTGACTATGAAGAAATAACAAGATAAGCAGGTGTCTTGTGCTTTATAAGGCCAAATTAAAGATTAGCACATCAAGTACTTTAGAGGAACTGGCTCGATATTTTCTGTTGCATTTAATTTATTTCACCTCAAATACGCAGCAGACGTTTACATTTCTTTTAGGCCAGATGACAATTTATTAAGTGAAACTTATATTAGCCATTAACACAAAGTGCCTCAGTGCTTACAGTATATAGTGTTCTTACTTCACATCTGTATCTACTGATATACAGAAACTTCTGCTTCCCTTCAGGTTGTACAGTATGGATGGCTGGCTCAGCATCTTTTTTAGTGAATGCAGCAAGTCATTTCCACCCAGATGGTATGACGGTGGTTTTATTTTTGATGTTTGACTGCAGGTAAATGTGTAATGCACAGACAGTTGCTCTACTTTCTGAGCTTTTATAGTCAGCACAAAATCCAGATAGCAGATAGTGATACGCTGATACTTACTGTAAAACATTTAGATTGAACATTATTATCACCAGTGATTATATTTACCTCTTTATTCAGATGGGGGGAAAAAAAACAAGAATTTGGCTGTGTTTTTACTGTTCCATTACAATAATGAAACACAATAAAACATGTTCCTAGAGCATACACGGTGTGAACTTTCAATCACAATAACGTTAGCACAAATGAATCCCCCCAAAAAGACCAACATATATATATATATATATATATACTTGGTGTGAAACTAAACGAAAATAAAAGTTCATTTGGTTTGCTTTTGTTTCTACTGAGGTTCATATTTACATTCATTGGGTCCATCTGAACCAGGCTAAGCTCGCCTGGTGGAACTATTTTCTTCTGCCAGAGTAGAGATGGTCAGATCAGAAAACAGTTCAAGCAAGACTGTCAATATTGAGAGTATTTGATCCTCTTTTTAACATGCAGTTAATTTACCCACTTTGCACAGCCTCAGTGATCACAGCAGGATGTGATACAGTTTGCAATGCATGCACCACACAGGGAGGTGTCTGATCCAGCGTGCCACCCATTTTGAGCCTCTGGCTTTGTCGATTTATGAAAATATAATTTAGAGAAGACTGACATCTACAGGCCATGTGGTAGAATTGCTGCTTATCGTGTGTCCCCTGATTGTCCTACGGGCTGTTAATTCCTATAAACACTCAATAAACCCTCAGTCTTCCTTATTACATTTTTAAAACCCAAATGAATGGAAAAAATAATGAGTAAATAAAATAATAAATAAATGAGCCTGTCTCCTATTCAAATATGTATTTTTCTCAAACACAAACATCAGTTCTGCGTTGCTTCTTGTGGTGTTTCCACTAGATAGGAGTGTTACTGCAAGGACTATATTGTGTACAGTACAACCAAATGCTTTGCATTTTCATTCATTTGTCCTTATACTTGAGATTAATAAAATGTTCAAACGCAAAGAACGGTAGAAAAGTTAAGTTCATACCAGTGATGAGTGTTATTTTAAAATAGACTTTAAACTGGATATGACTGAGAAAAACTAAATTCATGTTTGTTTGTTCTTTGTAGAAAAATAGATTTTATCAGTAGTGCCATGGCAACAAGCACATACCAACAAGTATAAAAAAAGTACAATCTTTACAGGCAATAACTAGCAGTGATATCCCGGTTGGGTACCATTTCAAGTTAACCTGGCCTGACTAGGTGATGTAATTAATGTGGAAAGGGGATGCTTGTTAAACGACAATGTGCAGTTTAGTTTTAGTTAAGTTTAAGTTTTCTGAAAGCGCATGTGATATCTAAATAAAAATGACTCAGGATGTGGTGCCTATCACAGTCAAACAGTGATGCAATATTAAATGGACTGTATGTAACTAAATATGTGAACAACAAACAAGGTTAAGGTCAAAGAAATGAAAGCATGGATTGGTGCATTCTCTTTGTTCTTATATCTGATTCACTTTGACAGTGACATTTTCATCAAAGGGAGCAATGGTGACCTTTTCCTGTGGCACTTGATGCCACATCTCCAGAAGTGATGTCAGTATGACAGGTCAGCTAAATCTTATCTGTTGCTTTAAGAAGCCTGGAGAAATGTAAAAGGGAGATAATCAATTAGTCATAGCTGGTGTGTGTGTGTGTGTGTGTGTGTGTGTGTGTGTGTGTGTGTGTGTCCTGTAATGCACACTTTTGGTTATAGGCTGTACCAGGTGCTGAACACAAAGGTCACAACATTTTTTAATTACTGAATTAATATTCTAAATGGCACATTTAAAAAAAATATTTTTCCTGAAAAAACATTGACATGACACTCAAAGCATTCAAAATTAAAATGTTTCCTGGTAATGAGCAAGGCAGAGGCACCGTCAGCACACAGACATTGCTGCACTGTATGTAGCCTATGCCATTTAGGTGGATGATGAATATTACTGTACCATCACAGTAGGAAATTACAGGTTTTTCTCTGTTCTGATGTGTTCAGACATGCAGTCTATGGTTCAGACAAATGGTTCATTTAAATTTATTGGACACAAGGAGGTGTTCTCTATAAATCATGTCCGAGTGGGCCTATCAATTTAAATAGAAAATGAAGGAAATACAATATTGCTAGTCATGCAACTGAGGCACATAGGCCTACTTTGTAAAGTCCAGCAGAAACCAGAGAAGACAGAATGTCTCTATGCAAGTGGCACTGACAGAAAGTTGTTTTTTATCCTTGTAGCAGAAATATGTTGTTAAATATAATAGCAAATTCTTCCTCCTTCTGTGTCTCCCTCCCTCTCACCCTCCCTGACTGATCTTATCCGGGTTAGCATCCATCTTATTTGACCTTGAGCAGACCCATACAGCTGGGCTACTGCTTTGCTTCTGATTCTTATTATACACGACAAAGGTTTTCATTATAACTCTTAAAAAGCCTTTCATTATCGTTATTTCTTACACGAATAGATTGCATACACAACTCTTTATGACACACTGGCTATTTCATTACTGATTATTGCAAATTATTGGGCAGAATTTTGAACTCACACAATTTTGTCAAATCCATAATAATATACTTCTTTAATTAGATGTTTATATTTGTGCTTGAAAGCGTGTTTTCATTAAACTAATCCAGAAAAACTCACATGGTTTTATTGCTGTTTCCTTGGTAACAAGCAAACCCTTGCCCTTTTAGCCTACTGGCATTCGTGTGGACCGTACCACTTTGCGGTCGTAGGGGGGGTGTTCGGAGGTATACATTATAGAATGATCTCTTTCTGCCAAAAAAACAATACGTTAATATCTACTTAATACATTTAACATTGTGCTATAACGTGTTGTTTGCTGTTTGTTTTATTTTAAACGTTGTATATTCAAATATCGATCGTCTTTAGGCTTTTCATCGCACCCCGGGAAACCCCGTCATCACTCTAAACTGACGATCGTACAGTAAGCTGTCAAAAGCTTGTTGCTTAAATCTGTGCAGTGCTACAGTAAAGTAATGAAGAAACGAAATCGAAGTAACAAGCTATATTTTTAAAAAAAAGAGCAAGAATCACACTGGGTGTTGAGCAGAGATCTCGGGAGCACTTGACATCGTGTTTTCGTTAGTTCTGCCGTGTCGTCTGTCCTAGCTGGTGCGTGATAGCTGTTTCCTCTGGGAAGCGGTTCATCCGTGATGATGATGAGGTAAGCAGGTGCACTCCTCGGCTAACTGTGGGGCTAACGTAAGCTAGCAAACGTTGACGTTAATGTCATTTTTAATGTCAAACAGTCAGCAGTCTGTTTAGCTCGCTAGCGTTACTGCAAGTAAGTATTTGCGACTAGCTAGCTAAAGTAGCCGAGGATGAGAATGCAAATCAGAGACGTTCGTTAACCATGCTACCCTCGAAGTAGCAAACTGTGCAAAAAAAAGACGATAGTGACAGGTAACGCATACAGTCACAGTACTGTGGTATTGCATTTGCTGCTGTTTGTTAACTAAGAAAGATAACTGCAGGCTAGATACATTAACGTGGTCTGGGCGGGCCATCCATTATCAGACAAGCGAAATTCACATTTCTCCTTTCATGACAAACAATTTAAAGTATTTAAGCAGTGTTTTTAAACCTGTCTGCAATATGTGTGTGCGTCTTTTCATCCTTCCTCCTGGACTGAATACGACAGCATGTGTCAGAAATGCACGTCAATAAACATGTACTTACTGTTTATCACCAGAATAATGCCATTCGTACAACGCATGAGGTTAACCTAAACCTAACCTACATTTAGAAAAAATATTTAAAATCTTTCAAATATCAGTGCTAAACAAGAAGTGAAGTAGCTGAGTGGCAGAGTTTTAACTAAACCTATCTGGAAGTTCAGCATACTGTCATGTCATTAACTTAGATTTACTGCAATATCATTTTCTATTATAGACAGCAACCCTTGTGGTCAATTTTGAGAGTTTATCTTGGCATTTGTCATGCTGGATTTCATATGTCATAATCCTCTTTTCAGTAAAAAGTTACATATTAGAAGTCAGTATGCATAGGAAGTGAATGATTTATGTATGCATTTTTGCAAAACCTTGTTGTAAAATCTTAAATTAACCCTGAATTATTGGGGTGGGGGGTTTGCAAAATGTGTGGGCATTAAGATACTACACAACGTTGTATTACGACACATTAACTTGTTTTGTATGGTGGATAAATTACATTCAAGATTTAGTTTATTATTATTATCATTATTATTTAGTTTACAGCCCACAGCTGTTCAGCATTTCATGAGAAATTACATTTAACACTTGTTCTATTGCACACATTTTAGAAGTGAAATGGTGGTACAACAGGGAATATGATGGTGCAGGACTATTTTAACTTCTTAAGAATAAAACTCTGATGTACTATGATATCAATATTGAAACCTAGTTGAAAACCAAGTTGTTAAGAAGTTGTACAACATTGAAATAGATACATGCTAAGACTTGTTGGAGCAATGACAGACCTGCTGATAATGCAAAAGGGAGCTTATGACATAGGCCTATATTTATAGAAATTGTACTAACTTACTTGCAGGGCACAGTGTAAAGCATGTTCAGACATATGCTACATTGCTATGCTACATGTTCTGTACATGGTCTCATTGGGGCAAAACATTGTGTAAAGTGTTAGTAGAGTCTCTATACTATACATGTTGAATTCAATCTCCTCTTAAATAATCAACTTGTCTTCATAGATAACGAGTCAACTGCCTCGCTCTAAGCTGTGCACAAACAGTGCATCAGCTCCTGGTTTTCTATTGGCCAATTTCTGACTGGGAGGGTCTTCCTGGGGGCTGGCACCCAGGCAGGAAGGGGGGTGGCTGCAAATGTTTCAGCCAGAGTTGGACAAGCAATCTGTTTTTACTGTTGTGAAGAGAAAATCTTTGGTCACTGAATCCGTGGGACAGAGAAGAGGTTAAAAGCTGTTATTATGGTCATTATAATAACAAGTTAGCTGCTGAAAAGTTACATCTCTAACCGAGAGCCTCAGTCGTGGACATAAGTTCTTTAGTGCTACATGGAGTGAGAGAGGTAGGTTTTCTTTCTCTGTTTCCTGACTTGCGCCCAAAGGAATTTGCTGCAGTATGCTGTGGGATAGCATGCAGTAAAGCTGAGCGGCTGTTGTAGCAGAAGATCTGGGTTAACAACAACAGAGTTTATTCGGATCTGTGCCTTTTGACTCTTTGTACATGTGTAGGCCATGTTACTTGCTCTCAGTGGAGAAACCTCTCAACTCTTGTATTCAGCTCACAAGTTAGCCACCTTTTCTGCCTGCTCAGCAACTTCCTGTGTGTTTTACCAGTTAGTGTGCTCGTCTGACTATCCCGTCCTGTGTTTGACTCCCTACATGATGTGTGTTTAAGCTTTGTCTTGCTTTCCTTTTATATTCTGTATGTGCTTGGTGGGCTCAGAGTCAGCATATCTGACGGTAGCAATTTGGCAGCAAGGGCTTGTGTCATCCTACAGTATCAGCAAATAGAGAGTAACTATGTAATGGAAAAAAGGTTATAGTGAGCAGAGAGGAAGTGCTGCTTTCATGTGTGATTTAAGATGGAATCTAGTTTTATTTGGCTGTCTGTTTTAGTGCATACTGAGCAACAAAATGTGTTACAAATGTAGCATAACACCCATCTTATGGTTCGATGGATTTGAGCGTTGGGAATGTTCATATACCGAGATTGATTGATTGATTACTATGACACCACCCAGTTACTCAGCCCAGACAAGCACAACAACTGTGGCTCTGTGTTTGTAACATGGTGACATTGTTCGTGTTTAAGAGGCATGGCTGGGAGAAATCAATTGTGATATGTGCAGACATAATATTGCACATACAACAACCCTCATTCACAGCAGTTTAGAAAAGTCCTTTAAAATAATGAGCATCTGTATTGTCTCCTAACTAAATGCGATTAGCTATATTATCCTGGAGAAATATCTAGATGTTCATCTTGAGATGTTTGTGCAGACACAGGGCAAAACAAACAACAGAATGACTGAGAGATGATGAGGAATTATTGTGAATAAGACACAAAATTGTAATCGCAAGTAATACAATAAGTAGAATTGGTTCAATTTACCAAGCGGGAAACATGCATTCCAGTACAGGGTATATACATAGTGTTATTGATCTAGTTATCTGGTCAGAACACTATATGTTATTTTGTGGAGTTGTTTAGAGTTTCAATGTTTGACCCAGTGACATATATTTCTTTATTTTCTTTTAGTAGCGAAAAATGTCCTTCACACTTTCCCAGAGTCAAAAGTGAGGTCTTGAGATGTTTTGTACAAAACCCAGAGATTCTGTCTAGAAAAGATATACTGATAGATGATATACAAAAGAGGCAAACGCAGCCAGCTCATATTTGAAAAGATGGAACCAGAGAATGAATGGAGTTTATGTTTGAAAATATTCTTCAACGATTCGTCTCTTGGGAGTCTGACATGATGAATAAAAATATAACTTGACTAATTACAAAAGATCACATTTGTTATTGTTTGATCTAATCTGGTTTTTGCTGTAAACTGCTAAAGAACAGATGACTGTAGAAAAGCAACGGTCTCTAGTGGATAGAAGAAATTACATGAGAAGCCGTGAGGGTTCAGAAATCTGTTTTGGTTGCTCGAAATGTGCCAACTGTAGATTAATAGCACCATAATTATAATGTTGTTTGTTTGGATACAATGTCAGTAATATACATGTTTTTTTTTGTCTTTCAGATCACTAACAAAGTGCCTTTGAGAAGTTATCCCCGACTTGAAGTTGGTCTGTGCACATTGCCGACCTATTCTTTCTTTAAGGCCAGACTCGAGCACCAACACAGGATACCTCAGCTGCAAGCACTTTTCCTCCACTTTGCACAACTTCAGCACCTACAAATTATAAAAATTGAGCCATAATATAAGAGGACAGAGAATAATGACCTGAGAATGTATGAGTAAAGTGACAGGTCTGCATTAAATTTCCCTCACATATTTATGGGCACCGTCATTTGTGTAATATAAAAAACACATCTGCATTTGATTATTTTTAATGGGAGATTTCTCAGTGATTGACCAGCCATTTCATCTTTCTGCTCCTGCTGATGGAGGGCTCACACGGTTGTTTTAAAAGAGGACTTTGCACATAGAGCCAACCTACAGCTTTTGGTGTATGAGGCAGCAGACAATAATTTGATTGACTTAAAAAAGTTTTTTAATTTATGATTATAACCTTTGGACATGGCGTTGAACATTTCTTCAGTAAGAGACACAAAATGGCTAACTCTGGAAGTCTGTCGACAGTTTCAGAGAGGAAACTGTTCACGTAGTGATGAGGAATGCAAATTTGCTCATCCACCGAAGAGCTGCCAAGTTGACAATGGGAGGGTTGTTGCCTGCTTTGACTCACTGAAGGTAAGCATTTCTGCCCAGTCGGTATTATATGTAACACCTTAATAATCCTTTACTGAATGATAAAAAAAAAAAAAAAAACGTACCCTTTTTATAAAGCACTTTATACGCCATGAAATGAAACATCAGTTGTTAACTTTGTCCCTGAGTGAGTGGTTTCTCCATTGTATTATGCCAAATCAAAAATCCAATTTTACATTGTAGTTTTCTTTCAGCATTTTGCATGGGATCACTCAAAGTGCTCTTGCAGGTTCCATCTACATAGCCTGTCCCATCAAATACAGTTAAACCTGCAGGTCTACCAAGATAACCAGTGATACAATAACAGGACATGGGTGTGGGTTTGGAAAAGTATCCCTGCTATCATTCGTAGTTGTCTACACTGCAATGTTCAATCATATACTATATAGTGTGTAATAAAATCAAATCTGCCTTCCTCTTCCCCTGTAAGTGTTGATCATAGAGGAGGGAAAGGATCCTTAACTAACTCTGTCGGTTTGAAGTCTTTACCCCACTTAATGATGAATCTAAATGAAGTCTCTCCCTAAATTAAACTGCCCTTACATCCAGTTTCATGCAGAAAGATTTGAAACAACAAAGCAAAATTGCAATGTCAATGTCTTCCATCTTGTATAGCTCCAGTGTTTGTGAAACCATAGGTAATATGACACTTTTCCAAAAATAGAGTCAAATATCTGTCAGATGTTACTCTCATCACTTATCTAATTTAGACTATAAAAATATTTCTGGCAGCCAGTTAGATTACAAGCAGTTTATTCTCCTGTTTGCTCAGTTGCCCTGAATCAGACCAAGGCTGCCTTAATCCACTCTCACACATTTACTATCACCAGACAATACAGCTTTACCCCCAGGATTATTCTCATGGTGAGTCATCGTCTTATCTCCTTACTGTAGGCCTTCGCTGTGCCCCTGTGGTCGAGGGCCTGGACCAAAGGCTAAACACAGTACCTACATTATTCCTGTATCTAAAAACAACATGTATTGATTTGGCCTGCATCAATTTTGCCTACAAAATATTTAGATATAGAACTTTGTAATAACAGATACATTTTCACTCCGGGCTAGACTAAATTGTGGGCAACATTTTGGTGCTTCTTTGTAAATAAACAGTAAACAATAGAGCTGTTGGGATAGGGATGTTGAATCCCTATTGGGATGAAGAGAGTGAATTAAAATAAATATCAAGTCTAGATTTATCTTATTTTCAAAATGCAGAAATTAAGACTTTACCTAGAATTACAGTCCGTTGCGAGTATGGAAATAAGAGTTCAGCTAACAGTTGTTGCAGTCATGTGATGATGTCACAGCTCTTCTTCATGAATAGGCTTTTGTCTGAGGAGTCATGAAATGTCTGTTACAATATGGCTACTGGTATAATGTCAACTGGTACTAACTCAGTAGCTGTTACTGACCCTCAGGCTTTATTTATTTGAATGACAAATTAGAGCTAACTGCCCAAGTTTGGCTTCCCAAACTAATGTTGTTTTCTCTTACGTTGCTGTTTTGGCTTGTCTACTGATGCCATTTTATTGACAAACGATTCTTTCATTTCAGATCAAAACAATTGCTGTCAAAGTCCTCTGCCCATTCATCAATTACTCTAACAGAGTTAACTTTATTATACAGAAGAATGTGCACATGCTTTGCTATTGTAACTAGCGTCTCATGACTTCTGTTAACACAGTTGAGAGTCCTGTTGATACACAAACTTGAGCTGTTTCCTGTGACTAGTTCTCATCACGATTGTTATATGTGAGAAGATTCCTCTCAGACAGCAGAGAAGTGAGCATAGCCATTCATCACTTCATGCAATTTAAGCTACATGCCGTCAAGACAGTGTAGCCAATGGGCGACCGCTAACCTCGTCACAGCTGTGGTGCATGAACTTTAATGCCAGTGTAATACGCAAATAATACTTTAATTTCGTACTTTCACGCAACTGTTAACTATAAAGTTGTGCAAAGTTGTATAACAGTAAAACATTTGGACATTTAAAGGGAGGTGAATAGTTTCTATTGGCACTGCATTTTCTCAGAGCTATATCCAGACTAATGAAACATTGGTGACGGTTAAACCTACATGGATATCCACTGAAAATAATTAATATAAATCTCTTGGGAGGAATGCAAATGATGTGAAATTAGTTAACTTGATTTGAATATGAAGGGCAGCAGAACCTCTCATTAGGCTAATACCGCTTGATTGACAGAAATTGTATTGGTGGGCTCATTTATCAGTCTAAAAGGAGATAGTAGTACTTAAACTCCATTACCAGACTGTTGAAATATGAAGCAAATCACCATTGGATTCACATCAAAAGTCTTATGTATCCAGTCAGTTTTTTCTTTCATTATGAGAAATGGCTACAGTGCAGTCATACAGGGAGAATTGTGAATTGATATCTGACTGGCCTTCAACTTGATCATGCTCTCACAGCCCTGTCTATTACATTTATATAGATATATGATTCTGCAGCACATCCTCTGGCTCCACGTTTTGGAATGTTCATTATGCCTTTTCTATTTTCTCTGAATACAGGGTCGATGCTCAAGAGAAAACTGCAAGTATCTTCATCCACCTTCACACTTAAAAACCCAGTTAGAGATAAATGGGCGCAACAACCTCATCCAGCAGAAGACGGCAGCAGCCGTGCTTGCCCAACAGATGCAGCTCATGATCCCAGGACCCAGCTTGCAGCCTGTGGTAAGGTCCTTCTCGTTACTAAGAAGGAACTTCTATTTGTGTTACGGTGCTTGTTAGGGTTGCACCTATCTGATACTGACATCGAATATATCGGCCCGATACTGACCCAAATAGCTGGAATGGGTAGTTGTGACAATGGGGCCGATCTATTCAATTCAATTCTATGTTTACGTCTGATAACACATGCATGTACTACGTCTTTCGTCAGCAGCATGCCAGTAGACCGCATGGCTGAGGGAGCTAATAACAAACATGTCACCAGTTTGGATGTATTTCATGCTTGCTTGATTTTAAATATTAAATAAAAATTCTGTAAATTTATACCTATGTATTTATCAGTATCGGTATCGAGACTGAAAAATCCCCCGATTGGTGCATTCCTAGTGCTTGTCTCACTTTTAATATGTAACATTTTTCCCTCATAGCCAACATTTCATGTTACACAGGGGCTGGGCGCAAATACTGGTCTTGGTTACGGTTCATACATGACACCGTTGAGCCATGGAATGAGCCTCATCTCGACAGACAACCTCTCCAGCAACCAGGTTCTTGTTTCTGGAAGCCCACCTGTCACGGTCCAGAGCTCCTCTTCTTCATCCTCTTCTTCTTCTCCCTCACAGAAGCTCCAGCGTACAGACAAACTAGAGGTATTCATGCACCACCAGGAGTAATTTAACATGAAAAAAAGTAATAGTTCGGTGGGTCGATAAAATCTGGCTACATGCTGAAATGCTAAATCCTTGTCACTGTCTTTATAATGGCTCCTCTCAGGTGTGCCGCGAGTTTCAGCGGGGAAACTGTGCAAGAGGGGAGACAGATTGCCGCTTCGCTCACCCCAGTGACAGCCCAATGATTGACACCACAGATAACACTGTCACTGTTTGCATGGACTACATCAAGAGCCGCTGCTCCAGGGAGAAGTGCAAGTATTTTCACCCGCCTGCACACTTGCAGGCCAAAATCAAATCCAGTCAACAGCAAGTCAATCACACAGCCGTGGCAGCCCAGGCCGCAGCTGCAGCTATGGTAAGACACAGCCTTATCCTCCTGACTACTGAAAAACGTTTTTGCACAAAAAACACATTATCCTGCAAATAATATGGTGTTTTCTGGTGTAATTATGTTTGCCATGACATCACTGAATGTGGAGCACTATATATATTTATATACTATCATTTATAATGGCACATTTACTGTAGTAGCATAGTATATGCCCTTAAAATGTGTCTAAGTGTTAAACAAAGCAGAAAATCAGCAATTAGAATCATTGTTAAATCCCTTTTTCACCTTTTAGTTAAAACTGTAAATTAGAGGTTAAATTAGTGATTTGTAAGACCAGGTGGTTTTCAAAGTCTGACACTCTGCCTGCCTTGAAAACCGTTGTCATGAAAAGGAGTTTTAGTCATTAATTTAAAATCTGCACTTTGTCAGTTTCTCTTGTGATAATTAAAAACGCATGCTTGTTTTTAATCCTGTGTTTACAAACACCACAGATGGAAACAGACCTTTTATGACATCAGAAAACATTACAAGGAAGGATGAGATGAGATTAGATTTAGTTGTTGTCAAGGATTAGTCCTTGTATTAAAAGGCCTGTCTATCAAATTGAGAGCAATAGCAGGTTCCAATCTTGCATTTTGAGTGTTATGGATCTCTGCTTTTTGCTGACATTTCATAGCGTGTGCCTTTTTAAAAAAAGGCCCAATCAAAAGATGTAAACGCTCCTAACAGCTAACTGAGGAATGGCTTGTTAAGCAGATTTATTATTTGGTACACAATCTGAATCATTGTAATGGCTTGAGCTATGTGATAACTGCCTGCATGGAAAAGTGCACAAAAGAGTCATCTGTTATGCATTAACTTGACAGTTTTTCGCTTCATATTTTCTGCCATTTGTTTTGCCAATTCTTGCATCTAAAAAGATTTCTTGGTTTTGATTGCAGCTTTAACATGAACTTACTCTCTTAAGTTGCTTTAAACGCATTTTCAGGCCTCTTACTTGCCATATGCCATGTGGCTTCAGTAAAATGTGCTTCCTTGCCCTCCATAGACCGTCTATGTCACTTTTCATTAACATCATCTTTTATGGTTTCATACTCCCCATTTACATAATATCTTTGTTGCACGAAATTAGGTTGTAGTTTATATATCTTATAGAAGCAATTATGGTTTGCTGCATACAGTATAAGTAGAGGAGGCATCTGTCATTCCACCAAAAGCAAGTAGTAGTAGTAAATAGAGCTCCACATTCTGTGTTTTATGACATTGCATACATGGTTACTTTAGCTGTTTATTTGTGATGCTGCCTTTGGCTATCTCTCATAAAACCAAGTCATTTTTCATTTAACAATAAAAATGTTCAGTGCTTGATGTACATTACATTGTTATCCCTTCCTGAAAGCTGTTAAATCAATGTACTATATACAGTATGTATTCCAAAATTATACAGTGTGCATAGTTGCACCAATTGCATCATGGTAGTGGTAGTCTTTTGATTAAAATGAACATATTCCAGTATAAAAAGTATACAAGATTGTGCCCTATCATTGTAAATCTGTGTTGCCAAAGCTATTGATTAACTGTGAATGTTGACCTACTAATGAACAAGTCTTTAGTTAGTGTGTCCGTTAATCAGTTATTTTGGTCACTGTGCATGCATATTGTGTTTTATGTGGTATACTACATTCAGATTATTTTGTTTTTGTTTTCCCCTTCTCACCTATCCACAATGCTGTCCCCCATGACGCACCTCTGCTTGCTGTTACCTGTATGTTAAACGCTTGAATCCCATTGGCCCACTGCCATCATGTGCTCGCTGCCTGCTATTAAAAGACTCAGTCGACTGCCAAAGCAATGAAGCGATCCCTCGAGGCAACTGTAGACCTGGTATTTTCACCTTTTGCTTTGGTTGTAGCTATTAATTGTACTGTAATAACTTTTAATTTCTGTCATTGTGGTTTAAAGCTTCTTTGAGTCTCATATAGTCTTTGTGTACACAGTCATCATCAGTAGCTTTAAGTGCCTAATTTGAGAGATATTTTTGGTTATTCCATTCATATTTGTATCCTAAAACATGCTTGATTTTTCCACTATGTGATAACCTTTATTGTGTAGTCGTGTTTGCCGTTTTTCCATATTTCTTGTAAATGAATACTAAATATTAAGTGTTTAAAATGTAGCTGAACAGAGAGGGAGAAAGCTTTGGTGTGTCATGTTTCCTCTTGTTTTTCCTTTAGGGCTTCCCCTACAGCGTACCCCTACCAAAGAGACAAGCTTTTGAGAAGAGCAGCTGGGCCAGCTCTCTCCTCAGCCCCAGTTTTTTGCACTACCAACAGGCTCTGGCCAACACACAGCTGCAGCAGCCCACTGCTGCATTTTATCCCACAGGTGAGCTTCTACACTTGGTGTGGATTCAAAGCTAAACAGGAGTTATATACGCCTTTCTGTTTATAAATGTGTTTCTCTTTGGATACTGCTCACAAATATCATACTCTCTTCTGTTGTCACGTGACTTTAAAACTAAGATGTAGTATTTTACTTAATTTCATCTGCATTTCTGTTAAATCGATATTTGTGTACGCGTGCGACATTACATATGTATTCATGTGTGCTCAGGCCCGTGTTGAGCATATGTGTCAGTCACACTAAAATACTGCCTCTCTTTCCATTTGATAATCACACAGGTTCTGTCTTCTGCATGGCTCCCGGTAACAACATTGGTAGGTCCCTTCCTTATTTTATTTTAAACTATGTCTCATTATTAATGGAGAACACAGGTGAAACTTTCATATTTATCTGGCTTCTTTGTTATTCCAGCATAGGAAAGCAAAACTTTGAATCAGGATCAATCAGGAAGCAACTTGAAACCACATCTTAAAATGATCAGAGGGGATAATATTATTTGTTTTCTTTTCTGTAAATATTTTTGTTTTTGTTGCATATTTGTTTGTTTTTGATAATCAAGTCTTGGGATATATATATACTTACTGTAATATATCAATATTCCTTTCTCAAACATCACTTCAAGCAGTCAAACAGAATATACAAATTTAAGCAATTTGGTGGATTTTGTTTCTAGAATTACCATGCACTATGAATTAGGAAATTTGATCAGCATCCCTTAGATTCACTACAATGTTTTTGATACTCTTAAATGTTTTACATAATTAAAATCCTCAAATATCTCATAAAAACACTTTGATCATGTCTGGTGGCATTACTGTACATGCCATCTCTTTTGGGATGTCAAATTATTGACAGATTTCCTAATTTTATCTCTTATCAGCTCTCCTTTTATGTTCTCCCCTGCTGTCTCGCTTTGCTGTGTGATCACATGCCATTTGCTGGTCTAACCCAATGATGGCTTGCTGCTAATGTCATATTGTATTTGCCTGGCAAGAGAGAGAAATACATTGCTATGGTTACCATAATGCTCCACCTCCCTTTTCATTGCTTTCATGGTTCCCTTCCTGAAAAAGTCCCCATGATGTACAGTGCTACGCCTGCTACTGTCTCTGCAGCAACTACTCCCGCCACAAGTGTCGCCTACGCAGCAACAGCACCAGCCAATCAGGTTTGCTCCTTTTTAAAGCTTTCTGTCATAAATCCTTGAGCTCTGAATAAGTGCTTCATCTTTAAATCAGGGGAGTTGCTTCATCAGCATAGCATTGCCCTGCTTGCATTGCCTGTCATTGAGCTTCATCTACCTGTAGACCTTCAGTTGAACTAGGCTGCATCTCACTCCTTCCCCCGGTGACAGACGTCACTTATTTAGAGGTCTTCTATCTGCAAATAGTGGTGTGGCATATGTCTTTTTGTATTGCATGTCCTTTTGCTTTGTTTCATGTCAGTGTCTGTCAAAATGTTCTCTGAATGCATACAACACGATAGTAGCTTTGATACTTGTCATACTGGTTGTATTAATTAGTTAGCATTTGCATTAATTATAGTATTATCAGTGAAAATATGCTGCACTAATTAGGGTTTCATCTTTATACATGAAATTGTAATGAGACATCTTTCAGGAGTGGAGGTGTTAAGCTGTGTGTGTATAATATGTGTCATATTTGACTTTGAGATTTGTATTATTTACTTAAGCATTTTACGTTTGGATGGCTGGAGGTTATAGAGGAGTCAATGTAAAATATTTGGTCCTCAAAAACAATATTATTTGTTAATTGTCTTCCTTTCTTAGTTCAAACATTTGTTCCATACATGTACAGTGTGTGTAGTATCATATGCACAAATTGAAAACATCTCTACAAATGCATGTTGGCTGCTGAGCATTACACACGTCTGACAATTGCAGTGCAGTGAAGTTATCCAATGTTACACAATACTGTTTAGTTCAGGCAAAATTCTCAGAAAATGTGTAAAAAATGATGCATAATATACTTTTGCAATATTTAAATTTGATGTAATGGTACAGCCATAATAGTAATAATGGCAGAGTAAAAGTCAAAGACCTAAGGAAACATTAACATCAGATCTTGGTGAGCCCTTTTTTGTCATGTAACAAAAGCACATTATATTTCTATTGTGACCATTAAGTGACTGTCTTCTGCTCCTGAAACAGATCATCCTCAAGTAACCACCAGAAACAGAAGTCATTGCCGTGTTGCTGCTGTTAAAGACGCCAAACAACTGCTCTGTAAATATTCTGTTAACACCACACTACAACAAGCTGCATGCTGATAACATCACTGGTGAAAAGGTTGTAGACATTACTTTGATCTCGCGTAATAAATTACATAGCTCAATTACTAGGATTATACTTAGTTAGATAAGTGTCACAGAAGATTATTGTATGCACGCGCCTTTGCACCTGCATTAACATGCATCCTCAGTAATGTGCATAATAACCTGGTTTCTATTTCCTAAGCAATTCTGACAAGGTCAGAGATGCATTTAGGCTCTTAATCATCTGAAATACAATGTGTCTCCAGTTCACATAAAGGATCCTCATAAATAGAAATGTAATTTTCTAAACAAATCCAACCAAGAAACACATGGAAATCAAACAGAAACAGGTTGTGCAGATGCAGTAGTAACACCTTAATATTAACCGATGGACACAAACCGAAATATTGTTCACTGGCAGTTTTAAATGATGTAAATATTACAAGAGATGAGCATTATGGATCTAATCTGAAAACAATACATGTTAAGACCAGGTGTAAAGGGGTCCTATATTGGTCATTGTTAAAGTTATATCCTCAAGATATTGAGCAACAAATAATTTTTCCTTTCTTGAATGTTATGTAAACTAAAAGGTTTTTCACATTAATGATTGTTTATTTAGTGCCAGCTTTAATTCTTTCAAACAAACTAGTAAAACACACTTATTTTAACTTTAAACTCCACGTTATAAAAAAAATGACAGAAGTTTCCTTTAAAATGTTCTGAGCGTAGTCCATCGTCATCCCCAGAGAACAGGATCAGTGCTCCACCTCCTGGTGTGCCTTTGTATTGCATATACAGTATGTTTGCTGAGAGATAATACTGTATAATCCATTTCTCACAGATACTTTAATGCAGTGAAGCAACAAAGATTCAAACATTTAAAATGTTCCCCTCTTTATAATAGAAAACAACTATTTGGATTATGAGTCACCGTGGTGGTTGACTTGTTGATGTATTTTCACTTGGAGCCGGTTTCACAAAGATAGACTTTGACTATGACTTAGGTGAAACTACTATTCAGATTTCAGATGTCTAAATTCATCTGTGGCATAAAGCTGTGTACTTCTTCAGTATCTTAAGTAGGACTAATGACTGACGGAATAACCACATTAATAATTTAATAACATTAAATGTTTCGATTCAACAGTTACAGGGACATTTCACTTCTCATTACTCGCTCCGCATTATTATTAAAAAAAAACATAAATTATGAGAATGTTTTCCCCCCTTTTTTTTGTAGTGTGGTGCCACTGGTCAGCAGGTGTC
>CALSCE010009132.1:2399716-2420664 GCA_943593645.1 Bovichtus variegatus
GCACAACCCTGTCGCCTAAAAAATTGCATTCCCATACAACGAAACTATATTCTCGTTTCAATGGAAACATATTTTCTCCCGGATTTCTTTCGCAGTTTAAACATGTGGGTAACATTGTGAATTGAAACAAAACTACTTGGTTTTAGACAACAAAAAAACTACTTCATTAGCTTTAGTAAAAGATCAGAATTTGGATTAAAATAAGTATGTTTGTTATGTAAATAAAGTTAAATACGTAGGTTAAGTAAGTGACAAATGAAATTAGAATAAGTCAACGTTGACTGTTCGTTTCACACGGGACACAAGCAGCGGTCTTCTGGGTAAAAGTCCTGTGTTTGTTTGACCCAACCACACACCCGACCTCCTCCCTACGAGGAGTTACGCAGACTTTTATTAGTGACCTATTGTGGTTCGTCCAAAACAAACAGTCCAGGAGAAAACTCCCCTATTTCCCTCGAAACGTCATTTACAATGCAGTTTTGTTGTATGTTTTAGGAGACCAGGCTGCAGTGCATTAGTATTTCAATTAATACAAATAGTTCTTTCAATTAGTTTTCACTGATGCTCAAACGTGTATGTGTGTACTATGTATAAGAGTTGATATCCAGCTTTATTTCCTTTCTTTCACTTTTAAGATGATAAGTATATGACAATGTTTCCTGATTAGTTTCATGCAGTAAAATACTTTATGTAGTAAAGTAGAATTTAAGGAGGTAGAAGTTTGGTGAAGTTTAGTTGTGTATGGTTGATGCCACATTATGCAATGACCCATCTTTGAAACTGACAGCAGGCAGAGTGGGTATTGTGTCTGGTTAAGTGGAAAACAAAACGGATGTTGAAAACGGTTTTCATTCATACTTTATGTTCTCGGACATCTTTCATGTACGTTTTAGTTTGCTGTTTTGCAAACAGCTTGTGCAAATATCAACCTTTCCTTTAATGTTTCCGATGTCTTTTCAAGTGACTGATATAGGTTTTTTTTTTATGAAACATACACGTACACCCATATGTGATTAACTCAGACAATCCACCACGAGATATTTCATTTGTTCGCATTTCTTTTTTTCCTTCGTTGTAAAAAGTTTTACACATTATTTGGTTGGAATATAAGGAGTATACTTGCATATTTTACTAGTTTAACTTTAGAAAAGAACACTTTTAAAATGTATTCTCTTCTATTTTATGACGAATGTAATTTATTAAACGGAATTTAGCTCTGCTGGAGGTTCCTCAAAGGGCCTTGATCTGTTGTATTAGCCTATGATAAGCCGTCTTGTGTCCAGGGATCGAATGTTGGAGCAAAGAGAAGCTAAAAACATTTCATCCCTGTCACTGCCTTGTCACCTGTGAGGGACAACCTTTGTATGAGCAAGGCCATAGAATTGCTTTTTATGTACAAAAGTGCATTGTACAGGCCACATTTTGCGGAAAGTAACTTTCATAATAGTGTAACAATAGTTTGTCATTTAATTGTTTTGATGTGTTGCTGAGGCAATCTGAAGTTGCAGTGATTTAAAAACTGTATTTTTGTAGGGGAAGACATTGTTTTTCCTCCTCACAATAACACATTAGATTGTACTGTCAGATATTTGGTTTGATTATGCCATTGTGAAACACTGTACGTGATCCAGTGCATGAGAATATATTTTGAAATGTGAATTTTGTGTTTTATATGGTTTCCACTGCATGTTAACATCTTGCAGCAAACATATAATCCACCCTTAGAGAATCTGCAGTCAGAAGGTCAGGAGTTAATGTTTCGGCGGCTGTTTGAACCTTCATTTTCTTTTCATAATATGATTGCTTTCAAAGATTAGGTTGTTATTAGATATATGACATTTTCCCCCTTATTTATTTTACCTTCAAATAAAAGGCATATAACCGAATGTTTGTTTCACCTTTTGGCAAAAAGCTTGAATGTCATGCACATGGAAGTTGTTTTAGATTTGGATCAGCCAGTCAAAAAGATGTGGACAGTAAGAATGTTTAGTCTGACGGACTAAAGCACTTTCTCAATCGTCAAACTGAGAGGACATGCTTTTTGTGAACTTTGCCTTATCTTTAATCTATTCATGAATTTGTATTTGTTCAGTAATGAATTCCATATTGTCTAATAAAAAAATAAATTTCACTGAACTTTTCTGTGAAATGATTGCTACACGAGTTTTGAGTTTGAGGCCAAAATGACAGTTTTTAAAATAAACCCAAACACCATCCTGATAGGACTGGCTAAAGTGCTTGTTAAAAGATTTCACACCTCAAAATATGCCGGTGCCATTTGGTTTAAATCCTGGCCTGAATATAAACTGTCCCTCTTTTTTTTTTTACTTAATTGTAAAAGTTATTTTATTTGTGCATAATTAAACATTTCATGTGGATAGTTTTGTTCCTGTAAATTCAAAATTGTGTAAAATCTAATATTGCAAATAAATAAATGTCAAGTAAATGCTGTGCTGTGAGCTCTGTTGTTTGATTTTGCACTGTATCTTTTGTTTTTTATTCACATTATTTTTAATGTCATAGTGATAATAAGACCCTAAAATTAAATTAAAGATTTGCAAGTTTTGTTGATTCTGTTAGACATCTGGCTCAAAACTCAACCTGAATCTGAATCTGAAATCCACAAATAAAATAATCTGTTTTAAGTGGATGGGAAAATGTAAATGTATGAATTGCTAGTAGAGAAACCAATAAAAGGCAAACAACAAAAAGATCTTCTTTTTTTTTTTTAGACTTCTTTTATATATTTTTTTATAAATTCAGTCTGAATTTTGTCTTTCAGGTAGTGTGTCTGGAAATGTTATTATTATTATTTATAAATATTTGTAAGTGACTGTCTCCTGAACTTCAATTTAGCCAAGGCAGCCTTATTTATATTGCACATTTCAAACAGAAGCAATTCAAAGTGCAGTTTACATAGGCAAAGAAAGGCATTCAAATTATATATTAAAAACAATAAGAAATAAACACCAGAATAAAATAAATTACGATAAAATAAAATTAGATTAAACAAATGTTTTATTTAATTATATAAAGTGAAAATAAAACAGACCAGAAATGCAGTTAAACTCTGTCAATGTAATGATGTTCCACACAGCTGAATGCAGCGTGCACTGGTACAGATCAATAAATAATAAACAATTTAATCTCCCGACTCTATCGGCGGCCTTCATTCAACATCCCAAAATGTGGACAGCGGCAAAAACAAAATGCAGCGTTACCATGGCAACAGCATCCGGTGCATTTTCCTCCTCCTGGATACACATCCTCGAGCCGGGCCTGTGATTGGACGAGCGCTCTTTGGATGTCACTGGGGCAACCGAATGATGGGAATTTTAACACATGAACGGAAATGCCACGGCTGAATGTGACTGGCTGCCTCCGCGCGGCTCCCATTCACACACAAGTGGAGTTTACAGAGAGCGGAGGCTGCCCGTTGGACCGCCCGCACATCCGTCTGAGGAGGAGGGAGGGTCCGTCAGGGCTTTTTCTTTTTTTTTTTTTTTTTTTTTTCCCTGCCTCGGTACGGGAGCCGAGCGGGGACCAGCTGGTAACGCAGCGGCCGTGGGTCTCCACCCGAGAGTATGGTGGCTGGGATTGCACCGGAAAGCGACGGAGAAGCGGAGACTTGCCAGAGATGGTGAAAAAGAAACAAAGAGACGCAAGTTCTTTAATGAAGTGTGGAGATAGTTTTAGTATGTGCCGTTTTCTCGAGGTGGCATCCGGCTTGAAACATTGCGCCTGCAGTTTATTCTAGGGGGCTTAAACCAGCGTTTTTCCAGTGTCCTCGATGGAGCAAGTTTGTTTTTTTCTGATGCATAGAGAGGGGTGAGTTAAGCAGATGAAAACCAGCACGCTCCACATCATCGGGCGATATTTTCTTCCTCCCTGTGCACATTTTCGGACAATTGCAGTCCTCGGATGCCCGTATAGCTGTCAGTGTCTGGCCTGCATGGGGGAATTTCTACAAATGAAATCCATCTTGGGGCACCGAGTCTTTGTGCTCTGCCATAGCTGAGCAGCGGCGAGCAAGACTGTATTATTGACAACCCGTTCAAAATGGGACACGAATGGTGAATGTGATTCGTGCGGGAACATTTTGAGTTCATTTCAATGACGCGCGGAGATTTGATACTTTACGACTTGATTTAATCCACGATGCGCGAGTATAAAGTGGTGGTCCTGGGCAGCGGTGGGGTCGGGAAATCCGCCCTCACTGTGCAGTTTGTCACCGGGACGTTCATAGAGAAGTACGACCCCACTATAGAGGATTTCTACCGCAAGGAGATCGAGGTGGACTCGTCACCCTCGGTGCTGGAGATCCTTGACACCGCTGGCACCGAGCAGTTCGCCTCCATGCGGGACCTTTACATCAAAAACGGTCAAGGCTTCATTCTGGTCTACAGCCTTGTCAACCAGCAGAGCTTCCAGGACATCAAGCCGATGAGGGATCAGATCATAAGAGTGAAAAGGTTGGTGAAATGATGCGCGGGAAAAATAATAATGTCCAGATTGTGAAGTGTGGAGAGTGTATGTTTTTCATCACACACAGGGCTGGCCTATCAGGCCCTGTAGTTTCAGGGTGGGCCGAGGCCTGGTCTGAGAACTGCTTGAATGGTGATGCTGTGCATCTCCAGGGCAGACCACAGAGCAACACAACATGCCTGTTCTATTTTGGTGTACCACCCACAATGCTTGTAGGTAAGGGAAATGCCCTTGCACTGTGGCTCTCAAAGTAATCACTTGTGATCTCTGAGATTCGCCTCATCTCCTCAGTGTTTCTGCAGACTTTGCAATGTTTCTAGACAGTTGGAGCTTAGGGATGACAGTTAACTAGCAGGGCAACAGTGCTCACCCTCTGTGTCCATCAGCTCTGTGAAGACCAGCCAGACCTCCAGTCACAACATGCTAGACGCTGTCTGTGATCTGCCAAGCTTCTCCTCACTGTGCCGGATGCTGCAACCCCTGTGAAACACCCAGCCGGGGATACCCAGGATTCAGTGCAACAGAGTCTCTGCAGAGAGCTTCAAGGAAACGGCTTGATATTCTGTAGGGGTGGGGGGGGGGGGGGGGGACATAAAGGGGGGGGGGGGGGGGGAAGGGGTTTTAGCTGACAAGCGGGAGAGGAGAGGTGGGTGGAGGGGGGGGGGGGGGGGGGAGCACACTAACGTGCGGAGGAGAAGGAGACATGTTTTTAATTAACAAGCTGCACAAGCTCTTTAGGAAGAGCGGCACAATTGGAAGCATGAAATCGTCTGAGCGCTGTTACACAGATGATCCAGATATGAGGTCACCAGTGAGCTGTTGATTGATACACAGAAGAGGTTAGCTGAGGCTGAGTCATTTTATTGGTGTTTCTTAGCTCTGGGCCAATGGAGCGTGAAGGCGCACTGTGCTGTACATTCACCTGGTGACATGGCATGATGTGAAATAACCCCGTGAGAGCCTGAATAGACTTTGTCATAGATGCTGCTGGTTAAATCCTCGGCGGCAGCACGCACTGGGCTGTGACTGCGTGGGTTCATCAGTCATTGTAGGTGTCAGCGGATGCGTTACACTCAATGTTGGGAGTCCAGTGGGCTCCAGAGAGAGGAGGCTGTGCTAATGAAGCAGCATATTTAAAGCAGTGCAGCTTAAAGCTCATACTGTTTACTGATACAGCTAATTACTTAAGACGATGCTCAGCATTAGGACAGTATATCAGGCGTGAGTGTTGTGTCTGCATCTCTGTTGGGACGGTTTATTTTCCATTCTGTGACCTAAAAATGAAACGTAATCATCATAAAGATGTTTATTTTTGTTGGTTTCCTTTAGTATTTGTCACCTAATTTAGGTTTAGACTTTCTTTCAAATGCACCTTATAAACAATCCTATAAATCTGTGGCTGCGGATGAAAGAATGAGGTCAACATGTTTCCCCCATATGAGATGAGAACGAGTGGAGGTATGTTCAGTCTGCTGTGTGTGTGTGTGTGTGTGTGTGTGTGTGTGTGTGTGTGTGTGTGTCTGTCTGTGTGTGTGTGTGTCTGTCTATATATGTAAATGTATGCTCACACAGCAGATGCAGCCAGGCTGTTCTGTGATTTCACACTTAACTCTGAGTCTGGTGCTGCTCTCTCATGTCACAGCAGCATTTATTTCCTGTAGCTAAAACATCACACTTCACAAGCTACTCCTACACAATACTTCATTTCAGAGTCCTATGCTTCATGTGGGCTTAGAGAGTTATAACACTTTAGATTGTGTTTGAAACAGTGGACTTGTAAATGTCAGGTCATGGGTAGTCTTTTAATTCAACATCCTGCCTGCAGTTCTCCTTTTAATAGAGTGTGCGCTGAATGAAATTATGTTCTTAGGTTATTCACAGAAGTCTTCATTTGTAATAAAGAAGAGTTTCTCAGACTTCCTTCCTTGTGACAACAACGTAAACATTTCATTGAGAGATTATGTTTAAGATCAGGGAAATGTTTGCTTTCCTCAGCTGGGTGTTATAGATGAGGTCTGAACAAACTAAAGCTGCAGCCTTTTCAAAAATACACACAGAAGAGTTCTGTTGTTAAAAGCTTGTGTTGACAGCAGCTGTATGAGGCGGCTTCTACTCCTGAGAGGTTGTAAATACACCATAGTAAACACAACGCGTACGTCTACAACATTACAAACAAAGGCTGTGTTTCCTTTTTCAGTTATTAAGTGACTGACAATTGGGAACATACTGCAGAGCAACCGAGCTCCTATACCCATCAGAGATCAATACAAGAACCACACACTGTATTTATTTCTAAACATATTTGACATCCCATACTAATGAGTGTCAGTTACGGTTTCTCTTGTTGCTGAAGGATAAGAATGGTGACAGATAAATCACAAATTATCTTGTGATTATATTGAGCACATGGAAGGTAAACTCTTGGAAACGCATTGTTAGACGTGTGTAGGGCGTTTGTTTGGATACCAGCCAGGTTGTATCCGTAGCATTAGTCGTGGAGTGATGTTTGATCACATATTGGCTTATTATAATTACCATTTTGTTAATGCTGTGCTGCGTTTTGAAGACAGTTGTATGGCTGACTGTGTGAGTCAACATTGATGCATTTCAGAAGTGTGTTGTTTGTACAGAAAAAAGGTCTCATATAAACACTGGAACATGAAGTGAAATATATGCACTTCACTCACAAACCTGCAGCGGTACATGAACAGCAATACCTGCTTATTGTTCTCTCAAAACCCCATTCTGAAATGAGACACGTTCAGGCATGTTCTCTGGGCTGGTTGAAGGGTATTGTGGGAAATGTAGGCAATCAGCAAATGCACCAGAAAGGCACACTGTGCATGAAACCATGTGAAAGTTGACCGACAGTAATTCTCTTTTTGAGTTTTGGTCAAAACAAGACATTTGAAGATAATTTGCACGAGCTCTGTGTAGTTGTGATTCTCACAATCTTCTGCCCAAACAAATCTAATAGTCAATAACATAATCAGCAGATGAATCGATAACGAAGATGTTTGTTAGTGCAGCCATATGATTTCCTCTCACATCGAGTGCGAGATGCTAGAGATGAGAACCACAGCTTCAGCAGTAACAGGTGTCTCTGATTTTGGTGAAATATTGTATTTAGGAATTAAATTTTGTTACGTAAACCTCCACAGTCACACTGTTCCTGCACATTACAGTGTTGTCCCTCCTGCGCTCGCCTGTCTGTCTCTCCTCGCTGCCAAAACACTGGTGGCCCGTCACGACAATATCGGCGTTCGCTCAGGTCAGAGGCGCTGCTGTGCGTCGCTCTCACTCTGAACCCTGTCAGCTTCTATCAGCGCCGGCTGTTAGTGGCTTTAGCACAGAGGCCATGGGTGCACATGATTACACGAGGACTGCCTGTGTCCGCTGGGGACCTCATCACTCCTCACTTCAGCTGCAGTTAACTATACACCAGATATATGGGGACTGGCGACTTAACAGGGCATTTAAAACGCGGTGACATGGTCGGAGGATAGTGAAATAGGGTACCGTAATAAACCACTGCATGCGTACGGCCAGCATTGTACTAAGGCATTGCACAAACTTGTTTCTTGTGCCAACTGGTTGAAAGGATCGAGATCAATAAATGGAGGAGCAGCAGTCGCCCAGCTCGCCCAGAAAGATCCTTTTTCATCTGTGTCTGTTGTGAGAACTGGGCAAAAGAACTGAGCTAAAGTTCAGTCGTGGTTGCTTAACAGTTGACTTGGCTTTCAAAATTCTGCGTTTAAGGCAGCAGGCAAATATCAAATATCCAACATGTTGTTTCATCTCCGCTTTGGGAGTCACCACTTCAGCGAGGGTGGCACTAGTTGGAGCAAATGATTAGATACGTGGAGAGAAACCCGCATTAACTTACCCAAAATAAGAGTAACAATGTCAGCCATTCTAACAACGTGGCTCTAGGGTTGGTCGTTCCACCACCTTGGTCCAGGCAGAACTATTTCTAAAGCTATTGGATGCTATTAAGTGTACGCTATATTTAGAATATTTTCCCTGCTTCGTCTTGCCGTGAGACAACCCTTTATATCCATCTACGCCCTCTTCAAGAACCAGACACCTTTTGAGATAAACTTTTATCTTTACTAAATTTGACCTCGCAGAACACAGGCATTGCTGATCTACCGCTGCCTTAATAGGTTAGTTTGTCTGCGTCATCGTGGGATTTAGTTGAATCTAAATCAGTCACACAATAACAAAAACAAACTAACCGATTGAGGTAAAAATACTGTTTTTGTCAATGGAGTCTGGAAGCTTTGAAAAGAGCATAGTACGAGTTCAGGTACATGTAGGTAAAGGGTTGTCTGATGGTAAGACAAAGCAGTGAAAATATTCTAAATATTGCTTTTGGAATATGCTAACGCTTAGCACAAAGCCTCACAAAGCTGCTCGCATGGCTATAGTCTACAAGCCAGCGGCAATAAATATGTTAGTGAGAAAGAACGATCATATCAAACCCATCAAATTCACTTTTAACTAATGTCACTCTGCCGATACGATGGTCAATCGTTTTGGAAGTAAATGAAATAATACACTGCTTTTGTTAGAGGGTTAGCTGATGACCAACTCCAATGACTCCAAGCTTTTGGACAACTAAACATCTGGGAAATGAATCAGGTTTATCATCCGGTTGCACACAATTCAGCCATCCCCAGTAAACATTAAAAAGCCTTTTTGATAAAGAATGTTAACATCTCTTCATACAATAGTTGATTTAATCGAGAGATCTTTAAAACTGAGTGTCTCCACAAAGCACAGCTGCATATCTTGTGTTTACCAGATATGTGCTCACACATTTCTGGGACATAAGTCATTCAACATGAAAAAAGCGAAAAACAAATGACTAATCGACTTGAGAAATCAGCACCAAAACCCCCAGCCCTAACAATGTGCAACATTACCTTGTACAAGGGTCTCAGTGATGCTACAAACTGAACATTTATCTGATAAAGTTCTGTATCACAAAGCTGCTCACAAAGGATGACGTCAAACTGTGCGCTGCACTCAAACAGTGTTTGCTAGTCGGTAACAAAATGCCATTGAGCTCTTCTTATAGAAGCCCATTAAAAACTGAAATGGACTTTTAAGCTGTTGCCATGGATAATCACAGAGAGAAAAAACAAGCAATTATGAAAATAGCCAGGCTCAAACCTGTCTAGCCGAAAGAGGGTTATAATTTTCTTTTGTTGTCATACCGTATTTAAAAAAATCCTCACAGAAATCCCTGAAGAGTCAAAGCAGTCAGCTATTTAGCTCTTCAGTTTTCTGCGTGCTGACCTGTGAGAAGTTTGCTCATCATCAAACATTAACAACAAAGTATCATTGCACTGTATATTAGTCTTATGATTTCTAAAGCACAAACTTAAGATCGTTCTCACATTAGTCTGATAGTGTCGAACTGGAATAATATCCTAAGTGCAAATGTATAATTTTCAGACTTATGAATGAGTCTCTGAACTATTTAAAGCATATTCCTCTTCTTTCTTATCGCTAATTTATGGAAAGGCAATCTGAACAAAATTCCGAAAGGAGCAATTTGTCTCAGATGGCATAATTACAGCAGGGAGATAGTAGTGTGCCCTATATTGCTGTGATACAAGGATGAGCAGCATGTACAGTCCGTCATTTATCGCCCCGCTTTGACATGTCTTGGCCAGCGTCTCCATCATCTGTGAATAGCATCAGCTTTTTCTAGGAAAGGAGAAGCAAAAAAATTGTTTCCGTAACCTTGAGAGAATCCAAAAGAGACTTTAAGTAGTATCCCTGATATTGTCTTCTTTCTTTTCCTTTTTTTAATCTCTCATTCTTTTGAAAAGCAAAGAAAATGTCATGAAAAATTCATGTGCTTGCCATGCCGTGTTTACCAAAGATTTTCCAGATATCTATTCCTGATGAAATCTTTATTTGCCCTGATGCTGTGCCAGAAGAGAGGAGCTTATTGCTGCACTCTGACTCAGCTGACGTCTTTCTACTGACTAAACTGAAGACCCTTTCACAAAAGGGCCGTTGGGAGGAGGCCCGGCACGCAGCCTGTTTCCTCCCTCATCCTGACCGGGTTGGCCAGAGCCAAATCCAGAGACTCTTGGGCCGCTGGGTTCCACCGTCCGTCAGCGAAGCCTATGTGAGTTGACGCATCATGCATTATAGATAAGGTGTGTCTGTGCGAGCTCCAATGGGTGTCTGAAGTCAGAGAGCTCCAGCGCGGGCCACCGTCAACCTCAGGAGCTGAAGGCTAAAGCACGACATGTTGTTTGCTCTGTTTGTGTCACAGCACAAACACGAGCAGTTATTCATTTGTATTCTGAGGCTCGAGTCTAAACCGTGTGTGTTCCGCGTTACAGACAAGCCTCGCGTCAGCCGCTGCTGGGTCACGACACAGTGTGGTCGACACTCTTTATGTTGAGGCCCTGGAAGCCTCGGTATCCGTGGCAGCCGCTGTCTCACACCTCCTGGGAATGCCGGTTTCCTCCTCTGTTATTATGACTATATATAGACCCTCTCCTTTGGCACCAGATGTCTCTGTGCTGCACTAAATCAGCTACATAACTCGCATATGGCTGACCAAGTCAAGTCTAAAAATATATATGTTTTTAAAACACGGCACACTCGAGTGTTTGATATGACTTTATTGGGCGGACTTTACTTGGATCCCTGCTGCTGTTTGGGAAATCCGTGATAATTACAGTTAGTTCCTTTAATTTGATTTCTGACATGCAGGCAGCTCTAACGAGAGATTTACAGCTTTACATGTTGTCAGTGAATTGGAAGTCTGTGTCCACTGACGTCTCGTCTGGGTGTTACGCCAAAGATAATTTGATAATGATGGTAATAATTACAGTTGCATATAGCTGAAACAATTAATACATTTATCGATTTGTCAATAGGGAATTTATTGCCGATTATTTTGATAATTACTTCATCGTTTATGTCATTTTTATGCAAAAATGGCACAAAAAAATCACTAGTTCCAGCTAGTTTTTCTAGTTTTCTTAGTCTTCTCATAAATATCGTTGGTTATGGACTGTTGGTTTGGACAACATTTTAAGAATCACCATTGGCTCTGTGAACTTGTAAGGGCCATTTTTTTCTATTTGCTGACATTCTATAGACAATTGACATTTTTAATCAATTAATTGAGTAAAAAAATTGGAAGATAAATTGATAATCAAAGTAATCTCTAGCTGCAATATGACTGCTGATAATGATCCTTTGCATGTGTTAAGGAGGATGATTCCACACAGAGCTCAGGTAATAACCATCTTTCTGGAACAAACAACATTTGGGGCGGGAAAGTGAGAGCTGGTCTGAAACAGCATGTAATAGTAGGTAATGTATAAAATACTTTTCTTTCCATAGGCCTCCCTGAGAGATTAATAGCCAGAGGTTTGAGCCAAAACCACAGCCCCGGGGCAGAACAGAGACACCCAGATGGCACTGTTACCTCAACTAAACGCTAACACACCCACCCGCCCACCACCCCCCGTGGCTCCTCCTAAACGGATGCAGCTATAAAAGTAAGGGTTCGCCCAACAAGCTGCTCGCCCGTCCGAAATAGTTCTCAGGAAAATAATGGCCTTGGCTTGTTTTTTTATTTTTTTATTGACACCAGGAATGCAGTACACACTGCATGTTAAAGTTGAGAAGCTAAGCTGCAGTTTGTCATTCAAGTTGCCTCCGAGCTCGTAGAACACCATCACGCACTCGGTTCCGCACCGACAGACCTCTAAGATCGTCTCTTAAATCCTGGTAGTTCCTCTCGGCAGCGGAGCCGATCCTGGGAACAGAACAGGATAGTTGAGATTAAAGTTCACTCTGGATGAAGTATTCATGAGTAGATCAAAGTCGGCTCCCTGTTCTCTGAAAGTTTAAGCTCATTTAACGCTGAAACCTGCCGCCCCTGGCCTCGGAGACTTGCTCAGGCTGCTCGACTTGGGAAAGTTTTACAGTTGCTGCTTCTGCAGTCTCCCCCATCTCTCCAGCATTAGTCAATTCCTTGTATACCTGTTACCATAGCGATGTAAGGATGAGGAGGTTTTTATGTCTATAAATAATTTAGAGGCATATATATTTCATAGAGCGAGGGCAGCTTTTGAAACCCCTAATGATTTCGACGGGTGTTTGGGTGCATGACTCTGGTTAGATTTGACGAAGTGTTGCGAACAGAGACCTTTTAAACTCGTCCAACAGATGGAGAGCTCGCCCTCGCCCTCGCCAGCCTCACACACAGATAAGGATGAAAGAAAAAAAACAACCTGTTGTTTACCAAAGGATGTGGATCTGATATCTCTCTGGTGTTTTTGATCTTTGTTATCTCTTCTGACGCGTAAACCGCCTCGGTGGCTTTCAAAACTGACGTAGTGATTTATATTGGTGAAACCGCATCAAAGCCGTTCCTTCTAATAATTACAGTGCAGTAGCCTCTTTAATTGAACCGACCGGCTCGTCTGGCCGTCGACTAAGTAGTCCAGCTCCACAGTGACACGCTGCGCTCCAGCAGAGTTCAGATCCCAAAGGATTACGGCCACTTCCTGCCCTCGGGGGTCAGAGCTCTACTACACATTTCCTGTTCTCTCCTGGGTCAGGCTTTGGTGTTTACATGAGGCCGGGGGAGCGTTTACAGGCTGGAAAAAAAACATCTGGATTTTTTTTTTTTTTTTTCAATGAAACAATCAGTCAAATCAAGTGATTTTCAGGCAAATTTTCTGTCTTCATTCAATCTTCAAAAAGTAGCTGCTCTTGCTGCAAAAGGTCGTTTTAACTGCATGTTTGCGACAAATAAAGTCCTCTTTCAACAAGGACGGCCCTGAAAATGCTTCCTGTAATAGAAGATGAGAGCTAATAGCCAGACAGATGGTGGTGAGAGAAAAAACCAACGAGTCCCTTGAAGTAATCTAAAACACACTTAGTAGTACAGTCAGTAGTATTGTGATGGGGTAGAAATGCTGTGCGGACATTTCCACGCTGAGTGAATCCTCAGGACTTTGGTGATCCGCTGACTTTTCTTTGCGCCCCATTTAATATAGTTACTAAAGTACCCAAGTGCAGCTTCACAGAGCCGCTTAGCATAGCTGCACCTCTTATCTTTCTAATATGATGTTCGTGTTTTTTCATCATTCAAATTCCATTGCATTGTTTTGTTGTTTTAAAGCCACCCACTCTTGTTTTGTATGCCATTCCCTTAATGTTCTGTCTCTGCTGACGTGATGATTAAACGCCTCAAAGCTGAAGTCTAGGTATTACTGGAAGTGTCAGTTCAACAGTCACAATGTATTACTGACAAACAAATCACTGCTTTATACTTTGCAGTCACTAAAAACATAACTGGAAAGATAAGTCAATGTTTATTCAGTTATATTGAAACTTCAGTCACAGAGATGAAGCGAGAGATGACACTTTACTTGACACGTGCTCCATAAACCGCAGAGAGAAAGGTGCAGATGACAGAATTGTACATTGAGCTAAGTTGTATTTAAGTGTGAGACATAAACACAGTATTGCCTCGCTAAGACAGACAACGGCTGTTAAGACTGTTGTTTGTTCAACTGCCCTCAACCAAAGATTCACTATTAGGGCTGCTGCCTTTCAAAAAGAGAGAAGAAGAAAAGGACAGCTGTTTCTCTGTGTTGGCATTTAAGTTTGGATAGTAAACTATCTGAAAACTCAAATTGTGTCCAGACACTTTAAAACGGTTTCCATATTTATTTGCCTTTAGTGTAGACATGGCCATAGAAATGCAAATCGTGACGATAAGAGTAGGATGAGAATGTAATATTATCATGTTATCATCACACCACTAAGATCTTGGTCATATCATTCGATCTGAAATACTTAAGAATACATTTTAAAACAGGATTTTGCTCTACAAAAAGTCTGAAATCATTTCATTTAGATTTGGTAACACAAATGTTTTTATAATGGGATTTTGAACACCTCAGTATACATATATATATATATATATATATATATATATCAAGATGTGTGTGTATATGAGTACTTACACTTTATTTATAAAGTGTGTCCACATTGTTGCACTTACAGTAAGTTGATGCTGAATAAGAGGATAATTGTCACACTATTAATTCATTTCTATATCGCCCACTTTCAGATTCAGGGCATGTGACCAGCGGCCCACTCAGGAAGCCCCCCCGCCCTTTTGAACAGAGAGAAACAGGTCAAGAAAATTAGGAATTGAGGCAAAGTTGTCCAGTGTTGCGAATAAAAGAAATATTCCATAATATAAGAAAAATGATTGAATATTTGGATTTCACTTACACAGACTAAAGGTTTTATTCAGTAGTGCAATTAAAACCTTTTTTGTAGCATTAAGCATGTTCTGATACCAGGTTCTGAAAGCGTCACTGCCTGTCTTTATAATATAAGGGCACAATAACTCACTGATTGCTTCCACGCAGTTCCTCAGCATCAGTTTTTTCTCGGTACATTTCCTCATGTGTGGGTCTGTGTCTGTCCTCAGGTACGAGAAGGTTCCTGTGATCCTGGTGGGGAACAAGGTGGACCTGGAGAGCGAGAGGGAGGTGTCGTCCAGTGAAGGTCAGGCCCTGGCCGAGGAGTGGGGCTGCCCGTTCATGGAGACCTCGGCCAAGAGCAAAACCATGGTAGACGAACTGTTCGCTGAGATCGTCCGGCAGATGGACTACGCTGCCCAGCCGGACAAGGATGACCCCTGCTGCTCCTCTTGCAATATACAATAGCCCCGGGGGCCTCCAGGAACAAGCCAGGCAAAAAGTCTACTTAGAGGAAGCTACTTCGACCCGCAGCAGAGAGACACACTTAGACACACACACATGCACAAGCCAATTAAACGGAAGGAAAATTCATGGTTGAACGCGATGGATTTTAACTCCAATGAGCATAAAATCAGCAGTGACATGATTATTAATAGCGACATGTGAGTAAGGAATACATTTTGAAAGAGGAATGCCAGGAATTTGCCGCAAGAGAAATTGACAAAATGACAAAAAGGAACATGCCCTCGCCTTATGTTACTCTCTCTGTTGTTTGGGTTTGTTTTTATCCTTTTCAGTTCAAAACCATCAGCAAACAGTCGCAGATCAGGATATTTACTCTTTAGGTTGTTCTACAATCTGGTATAAATGAGTAAAGAAAACGTCTTCTCCTGGTTGTGTTTGTATTTACAGAAGGTGCATTTGTTTTGTTACCACGACTCGTTTGCAAGTAGCTACTGTGCACAAATCCACGAACACATTTCTGGGATCCAGTTGTTTTAAATATTAAGGACTATTTGCTTTACGGTATGTACACGTTTTCTCCCAGTTTGTTTTGTGCGGTGGTTGGTGGGAGGTTTTTCTACTCATCACAGGGCTGAACCAAAGAGGTGACATGAAAGCCTCCATTTTCTTTTCTTTTTTCTTTTCAGTCGTTAAAAAAAAAGGAACGGAGAGAAAATGGTAGATAAGTCAGTGTCTTTCTTGAAACATGGGCGCAGTCATCTCTTTCCTATTTTCTCATTTTGAGATACAATAGCAAACAATAGCAGTCTTTCACATATCATGTGATGTTTTATTTTCCTCTCTGGGAGACGCTGACAGCAGATTTCCGAGTAGTAATATAACTAACTGCTTCATCCTGATGGGACTAAGAGTTCATCGTTTCAGTGTTTGAATATCTCTACAGACGATCTCTCCAAACTCTTCAGGAATGGGTGACATTTAAAGTGAAGATGCCAACATTTTGTCATACTAAACATTTTGTTTTCCTCCAGCGATGAATATGAAATGGGATGCGCAAGAGTTTCAACATCCTGATCCTATTCTGTGTGTGCTCAGTATTCAAATCCATAGTAACGACGAAGGCCGTGATAATAAGAATAATAAATGGTAGTGTAAATATTTTGTATTGAAAGTGCCAGCTCCTGTGAAGACACTGACTCAACACGTGTGGAATTGTCAACTGTATGCATGGCTAGTAAACAAAAAAAAAAAAGGACTCTTGTTTGAGATAAATATAGGGTGTGGAAATGTGCAAACCAAACACATACATACTGGATCTGGACACTGTCTCAACTGTACATCTGTGTTGCCAAGGGAAACAGACTTTCCCAGTGTAACCATTTTCATTGTTGATTTTATATTTTTTTATGTGACCATTTACTCTTCATCCCCTCTCTGATGGTGACACTGTTACATTTGACACCTAAACAATAAAAGTGCGTTCAACACTCGACTGAGGCTTCACTTTGAAGTGAATCGACTGACCCGCTCAAAGAAATGCTGCTTCTTTCTTACACTCTGAGATTTGTTACCAAATTGCTTCTTTTCTTCTGTGCTTTTCCGACTTGTAACCTAATTCCACATAATCCCTATGTTCACTTTTATATTTAACCACTAACATGTTTGAGATGTATAGGCTTTGTGCAGCCTTAGTCCTGACATCAAAAACATTGATGCAAGTCTTACATTGATTTAGGGGATAATTATGCCCTGCGTTTTGGAACTACAATTCCCATAATTTGGAGGCGTTTGCGGGTGTAAACAGGAAGTATAAATGTTGCCATGTGGTCGATTGCTACAACTTGAACCCTGTTTTATAGCCTATATATGTATATACATTTTGATAAATTGGCACCATGAAAAGTGTGCCGAATTAGCTATTTGTAGCTCCTGTTTGCAACGTGCCCATGGATGACAACTTTCACTGGATTACTTTGATACTGACAAAAAAACAACTTTAAATTGCTGTTATTCTCAGGCAGGTTCTGGAGCGTCTTTTTTTCTGTGATTTCTAAACGGATTTAAAGACGTTTATTCGCGATGGACATCGGAGATAATGATATCCTCGGGAAGTGTAAGTCCTACTGAATCCTAAAAATATGTCTCGATAATTGTTGGGAAACCTTTGTTTTATCTTCATGATGCACCAGTTACATGCATGTATGGTGTAGAAATTTCCCCTATTAGAGAAAACGATTACCAATCAGTTTAAACGGAATTAAGAATGGCTACATTCACAATGAATAGCATGGTTTTATTGATGCATTGAACAATTGTGAAAAACATTAATGCACAGTGTCCATGTCAACTAACAAGGACAGAAAGGTCGCTCACTAGCTGATGGGGAAATAGCAAACAGACACAACGTCAGGTTGATGAATGAAGTGAAACTAAATTTAATCTGACCAGGCTGTTAAATCCATTTAGTAATAAGCACGTGTTTGAATAGGCTCATCACTATGTTCCCATGGTCCTCATTGTTAGAGATTGCTCGGCCCTATCTTCAGTTTCAAATGCAGTATGAAAGGTTACTGTGGAGATGTCAATGTCTAAAGTCAAGACAATTGTCTGGCTGCAAGTTAGGTTTCAAGGAGTGAAACATCTGTATGTGGGTGATTTCAACACAACGGACCCAGAGAAACATCCATTGAACATTTCACCTGGGGGGGGGGGATGCATTGCTAAGAACATAAAACCCTTTGAAAGGTCATATTACGGTAAGAAGATATTGAGCCGGGGAACATGGGACCCTGGGGACGTGGGGACGTGGACACTACACTCTCGTTAGACTTGTAGGCCGCACATGACCAGAAGAGATTCACTCTGCAGAGATGTTTTAGTGTTTAAGCAAACGACTCGCCAAGTTGTCTCTCTCCCATCCTGTCTTCTGTATCACCGGCACCAAAAGTCCCCTCTGTTCCCCCTGTTGTGCAATTTGTCGAGCCTCCTGTCAACTGCCGAAAGATGTCAATACTTTAGTCACTGCAGATTGCTCTTGGTAGTTTTTTTTATTAGTTGTTAGTTGAACACGGAGGACATGACACTCTGTGGAACATACCTTGTGCTTTTCTTTGTTTAGATGTCTGATTATTCTGGCATCTCAGGCGATGGGTAATACCTTTTCAAAAGCGTGTACTAAAGATAAAACGACTGTTTTGTTCGCATTCTTTGAAAAAATCTACTTTGACAAAAGCTCATGGGAGATTTCAACGAAGCAAACAACTGTTTTATCTCTGTTAAAATGACAATCTAAGTTTTTCAGTTTTGCTTTCCAGTACAGTGCCCATTTAACCTGAGGGTTTTGACAGCAAACCCTGATTTATATTTTCAAAAGGACAGAAAATAAATTGCAGGCAGAGGATAGATAAACAGAGGCCGGCTCGTCCACTCGCATTCTGTAGCTCTGAAAGTCCTGTAGACACTTGAACAGGACAGGCCACTTTAACACAGAAATATGACTTAAATATGTTTTTTAGTTATTGACAGTCTGCCTTTTTGTGCTCTGTCTATAGAACAGTGTGTTCTTTCTTTATACTGACCTTTTCACCTGAGGAGAGTTACACATGGTCGCACAGTAAATGCAGCTGGGACATATTATTAGTGTCTTTTATTTTTTTCATTTCTAGAGCTGAAATTCCTGGTAAGGTCACAGAAGTTGATGCAGATTAAGCTGTAACGCCGCCTTTTTATTTTTTTTTTGTTGAGAATTTTAGGTCATTCTTTTCTGAAACAAGCTACAATGTCCTTTGCCGAGTAACATGAAATAAAAACAGATTGTTTGTGAAACTAGTGAACCTAATGCACCATAGTAAAAATAAAGTGTATATTTATATCCTTCAGTTTTGGTGAAACGTGGATTTGGAGTTAATCCCTCATGTCGGAGAAGGCGAGGAACCAAAAATTGAATTTAAAGATTAAATGGTTTTAAGAGATGATTAAAAAAAGACTGGTTCCTCCATGTTTTCGGTTCTCCTTTCTTCTCGGTTTGCCTCCCTCCTAATTTTAGAGATTGTTTTGAATCACTTGGCTTTTTGGGAGAATCAGCAGTTAATAGATCGGGGGGGAGGGGAGGGGAGGGGAGGGGGGGCGGAGTGTGTGCCAGCGTTTCCTCTGAGGCGCTTGTCAACGACCCCCTTCAGCAACTTGGTGTAAGTGGAGCTAGTAGAGAGCGAGCCTGTGGGGTCTGTTTGTGCTGAGGTGCTTTATCCGCCCTGATGAGACGGAGCAGAGGGCTGAAGGACCTGATGGTGAGGGGTCTCAGTGGGGTTCATTAGGAACCAGAATCCCTCTGGCATCGCACTCTTCAGCAGCATCCTTTGTGTTTGAGCTAACATCAAATGTAGTGTAATGTCCTTGTTGTCCACTTTAATGTCCTTGTTGTCCAGTGAAAGAGATTTAATAAGGATGGATGACCACATGCTTTGCAGGAATCGGCCTAATAGTTGTGGTGCAGCTCTGTGTCACTGACTTCTTTTTTTTTTTTTTTACATTACATTGCTCCCATTTTCCTCAAGTCCTTTCAGTTGAAGCAATTCTGGCTTTCAAGGAACGATAGGTAGCATCATGAGATGGTGAATTCCTAGTGGCGAACAGACTGGAAAAGGAAAAAAGAAAATCAGCTTGAAAACAACCCCCTGAGTCTCACAGCGTAGGTGTATGAATTAAATAGACGCTGAATCATTGTTACCTGCTCCGGCGTCTCTGTATGCCAGGGGCTCCGAGGCGCAGACATTGCAGCTGTGACTTAGCACACCGTGTTTGTTCCAGCTGAGATCCTCTACTTCAGTATGTCAAATGTCAAGATGAAAGGAGGGAAGCTGTATGAGTCACGCCACCCCCACCCCCACCCAGCATCGCTCTCAGACTGCAGCAGCGCAGTCCCTGGGGTGTCTGTGTGGGATATGACAAAAAGGCCATGTCTGCCCTGTGCACTTTTAATCCAGGGGACGTGAGTTCATGGGGTTGTTATCCCGAGGAGCAGAGGAACACTCGAGGATGAAGGAGATTCCAATGCACATACTGAACAAAGGAGCCTTTTAAATTGCTTTAATCGTCTCATTGATCAGTGGAGCATTAAAGTCTCAATGCGGTCCAGACGGGGGCTGAAATGTGTGGAAATGAGGCTTTTGTACCTGTGCAGCATAGGGGGATTGTTAAAATCAATAGGGTGAGATGTAAAAGGGAGAACGCATACATTTAGAGGGAACGTTTCCCTTTTTGACTGAGTCACTATGAGACACAGCGGCGCACTGTATGTCACCATGTTTAAGGTTTCCATCTTGCCCTGGTGGTAATCGTGTTTGTTGCATAAATGTTCGAGGATTTTGAAGCACTACAGGATGTGCTGCTGACTGAACATGGTGTCATTATTTATTGCTTGTGCCGTACTTTGGTTGGAAGTCACAAAAAGAGAGCCCAGCTGCAATCAGCCCCCACTCTCACCCCCCCCCCACCCCCCACCCCCTCTGATGTTTCATGCCTTTTTATATCGGAAACAATGTGTTGATGTGCAGGAGGGGGAAGACGGAACAAACAAGCCGAGCGAGGTCTGTCAGAAGGCCTAATAACTAGGTGTCATGGCAACCAGATGGCAACACATGAGTTGTCAATTTCACAGTCTAATTTGCAGCTGTAACAGAGGTGTGTGTGTGTGTGTGTGTGTGTGTGTGTGTGTGTGTGTGTGTG
>CALSCE010009132.1:2425042-2513210 GCA_943593645.1 Bovichtus variegatus
TCGCTTCCTGCCCATCATGGGTGAGATAAGGCTGGATGATCAACTGGGCAAAGTGGGCTGGAAAACTCCAGAGGTCGAGACAGCTTTATGATTACTGTGTGCACTAAATGAACTTTCATGATGAAGGTCTGATATACTACCTGATGAAGAGGGTCTGTCTTGAAACAGGACTTGTGACTATAAAAATGACTTCCTGTCTGAACTACCACAAGGCTCCTTTCCAAGACCTTCATTATTTAATTATGTGCTTACATGTTGCATATTACTGACTTAATGTGTTTAATCAAATTACCACACAGCAATTATGTGGGCATGTAGTATTACAGTATAGAGAGATATTGCACAGAGTGGGAGGAAGTGTGGGTTAACAGGGACCCAGAAGCTAATCTGTGTTCGGGGGCCCCCTGGCAGATTAACCATGCTGCGGGGCCACATTTAAACCCCTTAAAGTGTTCAAGAAAAAAAGAAGCCCACATTTTGATTACATATATATATGAATTAATGAGCTCTAGAGTTAATAGATACATGTATTGTGATGTAAATGGAAAACCTACTATAAATGAAACGTACTCTAAGAATAGGATTCTTCTATGTGTACAAGTGTTTCCTCACCCTATGTTGATCAGTGTGAAGTTGACTTGTGATTTAATTTACTCTTACATAACTGAGATCACTAAGAACATGGCACAACATCTTAATTCCTTACATAACTAATCTGAAACCGCATTGTCTCTTGCCTGTTTTCACATTTCTTGCTGCATCTCTCACTGGTTTTCACGCTCTTGTTCAAATGTTCATCTTTGCCTCAGTTTTCCAAATCAGTGCCTCCAGGGGGCCTCCGAAGCTGCCAGGACACTCAGTGTCATTTCTCCATCTTCAGTCCCACACCACCAAGGCGTAGGAGACTTCTCTTTCTGCCAACGAGAAGGTGGGCGAGTAGCAGACATGAAATACAGAGAAGGAAAAAAAAACCTAGTTTTAGCTTTCCAACACACTGCTTGTCTTTTATCCCTGTCCCTGCATGCAGCTACAGACATGGAGGAGTGGGCGACGTGGAGGCACCGGTCCCAGCCGAAGCCCCAGGCCACTATTTTCCATGAAAAAGGACAAGAGAAGCAGGGAATACAAATCACTGAACACTTATAGGAGGATAAACCCCACATGTGGATGATTATATAACGTAAATAATAAACTGCTCATAGATTGATCTAATAATTCAGGCCCGGTGCCAGAGGGGTGTCCAGAGGTGGCAAAGCCCCCCCCCCCCTGGAATCTGATTGACCCCTCGGTGCCCCATCAGAGTTAGAGAGTGATAACTAGTTGGCTTGTTAGTAATATGCATGAATTACTGAAAGAGTCTGCTGGGACCATTCATGAAGTGTCTACCAAGAACTCAAAAAGAGATGAAAATGACCACGAAGAGACAAAAAAAGGACCACAGAGACTCAAAATGACCAGTAAGAGACAATAAAACAACAACAAAGAGACGCAAAATGACCACAAAGAGATGCAAATGACCACAAAGCGAAAAAAGACGACAACAAAGGGACTCAATACAACAACAGAGACAACAAATACCACGAAGAGAAAACAACACGAGCACTAAAAGGTGAAAAACGACCATGATCTGGATGTCTTGCTGCTATGTTGGAGGGGATTTTACATGTCTGTCCAAGGGCCCATTTTATCATAATTATTGATGTTATTTCATTTTAGAACATTTATTGAAGTTGTTTAGTTGGCGTTCATTCATTTTGCTGAATAAACTGTAACTATCAATAATGTATTGTTTACTATTGCCAAGAACTAGGGCTTTAAATTAGTCTTAACACATTTGAACTCATTTTACAAATGTGCCCCCCTTCTTTAAAACTGAACCCCAGTCAGTCCCCCCCCCCCCCAAATCCAAAAAGTGTCTCCACCCGCCCCTGGATGAATGCGTCAGCTTTTAATTGCAGAACTTAACACTCGTGTTATCATGTGTTCGTACTTTTAAAGGCCAGCTGGGCTTGTGATCCCGCTGCCTGTCACTCATGCTTCAAGCCAAAGCAGCCTCCGGTGTTCCCTGGATAAAGTGCAAGGTCCTGGATGGTATTACAGGCCACCAACAAGCATCACAGAGGGCAAGTCAGGCTTCATGGCATCTTTACTCTCAACCACAATGTGTGAAAAATGCGTCTCGCTAAGGCAAATTAATTTACGCTAAATCACAGCCTTGTATGGTGCAAGAGAAAAGAGTGTGTTTCAGCTGCTTTGCAGAAGTGTCCTTGAGAAAAACAAAGAATCTCCGGCAGCTCCAGTGGAAGTTGCTCGTGGTCGACCCTGTCTTACTATAGTGACAATAAACAGGCCACAAATACAGTACACACACTCCCCCTTCCTTAACACAAATCAGACATGGAGTCTGTTTTAATCCAGGCAGGTACTTGTTTGACTGTATTGGAAATATAAATCTGCTTTTCTATGTATGTATGTATGTTTATATACATTAGTCAGGGACTCTGCATTCCTGTATTTATTTGCTAGGACTGTTTAGCATTTTTCTCACGCATAGACTTCTATCGTTTATACTGAACTGCACCATGGTGCCAAGAGAAATGTTGAAAGAAACAACATTTTAAAAGATCAAATTAAATTAATCTGTTAAACCCAATAGACTCACCTGTGGGTCAGTTAAGACAAAGTCATGCTGTGTAAATAAATGTTGTTTAAATCCACAGAATGCTAATGCTCGGGGAGACCAAAAATATCAAATAGGCTATGTATATAAGATAAAAGATGATTTTTAGGACAAGGGGGAAAATGTTTTCTGTGTTTTTTTTTGCTTTTTACATTTGCATTAGGCCTGCTGGACATATAGCCTCTTCAATATATATTTATTGTCAGATTATATTATATTATATCAATTTATGGAAATTATTGATATCGTTATAGGTTTGATTCAAGGTTTAGTATCGTTGGGCTCTCCTCTCTCAGACCTCCTAACATCCTTGATTTATACGTGAATTAATATCAAAGCATTTTCTTTTAATTTATTTATTTCAAATATTTCAAATGAAAAAAATCAGAGAGGGGAAAAACTATTCTTTGAACTACTCATCAATCCAAATTAAGGCCATAAAAGCAGACGTATAATATCTGAATGTGGTTGTTCCGGCCGTCGCCGCTAGATGGTGCTGCTGCTCTTCCGTGTCACGGTGCTGCTGAGAAGGTGGAGGTGCTGCTGCGCCTCCTTCATTGTCTGAGTAGAAGGCACCGGGAGTGGATCCGCCACTCGGTTCAATGTAATCCCGTCTTTCCCCGGCTCACTCACTCAGTCGTCCGCCATGGCGACCGCAGAAAGCCTCCTCTCCGGTCCGAGCGGCATCTAAAAAATAAAAAAAAACTCAACCGGGCTTCATTTTTTTTGTCACTCTCGCTGGACGTGGATGTAATATCTCCTTTCAGCTGGGAAATACATCCGTGTGGATAAGCCCGCATTTTGGAGAGAAGCGGTAAGAATCGTGCAGCCTGAGTCCTCACCCTGTGTGCTCTTAAGGGAAGTGATTCAACTTGTTTGATGAGCTTAGGGTTAAGTCCTGGGACTATTTTTTGCCGTGTTGTTTTGTGATCCTGTGGATTTCGAGGGAGGGAAATAACTATCACTGTGAGTACAAACAAATCTGCAGCCAGTAACTGTCCTATTTGTCCTCCAGTGTGGGTTGCATTGCACTTAAATACCTCAGCTGTATGGATGTGTGCATACGCCGCAGTCGCTGCTGTTCCCGAGCTGTAACGCTTCATGCCTCTCTGACATTTCGATGATCAGGAACTGAATTTTAAATCTGTCACTTAGTTTCCAGAAGGTGTCCAGGTGAGTCCAGGCGGTGCATTAATGTTACATCTACTGTACAGGCTGAAAATGTCCTGAGGATTACAGCAGCCTGCTCTATTAACCTACATTGCATCAATGGTGTGAACACACTACCAGACAGTGTGAGGTGGAGAAAAGAACCTCACTGGGTGCCTGACTTCACAATTTTCTGCACTATTATCTCCATTATCATTCAGGATTGTTTTATGAGAGGCTTAAATAGCTGCCAAGTTCTGGTTACAACATGCATGTATTCAGTTGGTTGTCATTCTTTTGACTTTAGAACACATCTAACCGTGCCAATAATACAGTGGGAACTTATTCAGGCCATGCCAGCCACACCCAGGTATCAGTGACTGTTGCAAAACAGAGAGGAAATTGTGCTCTTTTTTTTTTGTTTTATGTTGTGAGGCTTCCCTCAGGTAGAAAGCTGGATGTATCAGCCCTGGCCTCTGGCCATCCAGCTGTCACTAAAGGATTCCAGCTGTGCAGTGTTGGGCCCCTTGTGCCCCTGCACACAGAGGAGCCACTGTTAAACCCCCTGTATACTCTATGAGCCAGCAGTCACAGCTCCATGTTGCACACTTGTGGGGAATTTCAAGCAAACAAGTTCAAAGGCAGGGTGAGAAACACTCAGGGGTCTGTAAATGTCCCTCTGGAACTGTGTGTACTGGGCGGCTATGCTTTATGTCACACTGTGGCCCCTGGAGCAAGGTGCCAGCTGTACAAGTGGTGACTGTTTTGTGTGTTTGTTTGGACCTGAGTTACCCATTCAGAGGAACACAGAGACCAAAGACTCATGACTGGTTGATAAATGATCCCTGGTGCAGGGGAGGGTATGTGTTGGCTGAAATAATCCCTGTCTACTCTTTCACTGCCCTCTGTTTCACTGGTGCTTTGTTTGAAGAGAGTCTGGTTACTCAGCATGCATGTGCAGGTCATAGAAGACATGCATTTACAGACTCTGCATGAGACACTCGCCAATAATCAAGGCACGGGCCACTAAGTGATGACGGAGGGAGCATAAAACGTCAGAAATGACTGGACCTGAATTGAAAAATATGCCATTCATGCTCCTGATGACAGCATTTGGTCTGTTTTCCATCAGCCCCGGGGAGTGTGAGTCTGCTGATGAGTGTACAGCAGGTGGATATGATGAGAACATGCTCGTGCAACACTTTGGCCCTCATGGCTCGGGTTCACTAGCTTTTTATCAAACCTGAATCTGCTTGTTGAATCCATATCCTTTTTGGATTTATTATTTCTAGCTTCAAGCATAAGTAACCAAAGTTATTAATAACTTCTGGGAAAGGACTGAAACTCCAACAACATGACATTCAAATGTGTAAACCTCTCATAGATTACATAGCTGATGTTGAGTTTAATGATTAATTGATCTTTAATAAAAAAAAAAAAAAAATAATAAAAAAAAAGCAAGAGCAGAAAAGGACTTGATGAGAGTTTATTTTCCATTGGAGTTTTATAAATCTGGATATTTTGTGACCAGCTGAGCACAAGTGACTGACAAAAATAATGAAAATAATGGTTAGTTGCAGCCCTACTTGTCAGCCTCTCATCTTGCCTCATTCATCAAATCTACTTGACTGGAAACTAAGCGTCAGGCAGACCATCATCAGACAGAATTTACTGTCCACTGTCCTTGGCCTATTTCCTCCATGCACTCTGTTGGATTACATTATCCACTCCTTTTTTTTTTTTTTTTTTAAATGCCTTATTCAGCTTTCAGCTTAAACTTGGCTGCAGTCATTCACCTCTGCGGCGGCTGAGCAACTGCCCACTGGCCTCTGCTCTGGTGAAGCTCTCGGTTCGGTCTCAGGATGACTTCAGTCTGTTGGAATGTGCAATGAAGAGAGAATTAAGCAGGACAGCACGGCCTCGGGGGATCTGGCTGTGGATACATGAGGGAGGTGGGTGTGGGGGGTTGGGGTGGGGGGGGGGTGAGCAGCCTGCTCTGGTGTCAACCAAGAGAGAATGAGTCCATGACTTTGTCCAAACTTAGTCCTCCACCTGGGACAACCACAGTCACATCAGATAGGACCCTCCATTGCTGAATTTAACAGGGAAAACTCATCACCACAGGTTTGACTCTGCCATTTATTTCAACTGCTATCCATTATTTTAGCTAACTTTTTTTTAAACGGTTAATCCATTAATTTTGGCGATCTTTTAAGCACTTATCCATTACTTTACACAAACTATTTAAACCGTTTATCCACTACTTAAAGCTCACTATTTATCCATTGCCTTTAGCTATCTATCTTAACCATTTACCTATGTAGATGTCTTTTAAAATTCACATCATTTCTATCAGTTCAAATTAGTTTAGCTACTCCTCAATCTTTCAATGTGCCCTGGAAACTGCAGAAGTACGTCTTGGTAGAGAATCACTGCAGCAGGGAACGTGTGAGGATAACTGCTCTATGCAACTCTATGAATCAGAATCAGAAAACCTTTATTCGTCCCACAGCGGGGAAATTTACAGCGCTACAACAGCAAAGGGACAGTGCAGATAAAAGGTTAAGTACAAATGTATAAGTACAAAAAACACAACAACCGTCGTAAGTAAGTGGCAGTGTTGCAATGCTGTGTATCTTTAAAAGCAACAGAATAACAGTCGGACTCTATGTGGGCACAGCTGAGTCGACATTTAAGTTTAAGTCTGTACAATATTCTCTATATCACTGTCTTTTACTCTGCTCTGTGATAGCTTACATCCACTGCTCATTCAGTTCACTACAGTGTCCTCCATATTTGCCATTGAGGCCCTTGAGACCGATTAAAGCCCAACCAGGAATACGCCTGTGTGTCCTTGACCTTAAGGCTTTGCGTTTACAACTTCACCAATCAGCTGTCATTGTATTTACTCTGATTTTAAATTCTGGCCTCGTGGTTCATTTGTCAAATCAAATTAGGGCTGCTTGATTTGTGCTTTGAAATCAGGAACATGCTTAGATCTTTTTTTTCTTTCTTTCTTTTTTTTTTTTTACAGTAATTGGTTCTCCCACAGGCGACAATTATCATCTATTAGTGGCGAGTGCAAATACGGCATTTTGCAATTTCTGCGTTAGTGTGACACTGAATGTTGCGCAGCCCGTCCTCCGGGCCCTGATGCAATCATTTTATTTCACCTGCTGCACCACAGAAGCGCTGTAAGAGGAGGGTTCTTTTTGTAACTCCTCAATTGCATTATTTTGTGTTGGTACTGTGTGTTTGCAGGTACAAGCGAATGACTGCACGCACACGTGTTTGCCTGACTTTCCTCTCTTGGCTTCTGTGCAGGCTGGGCAGTGAGCATTGCAGTCCGCCATGGCAGAGTCAGACCCAGAGCCAATGGCCTCTGGAGCAGGGCAGCGTCTTGGAGCCCCGGAGACTCTTGGCATCAGTACACTGGACCCCGGGCACAGACCCCCGGCCATGCCCCCTGGACGACATGTCACCGTCAGGGTCCGCATGCTGGACGACACAGAGGAGCTCTTTGACATCTCGGTGAGTTGTTGAAGCCTTCTTGCTCAGGCGCGTTTCTTGATGGGAATACTAATGTCGGATTGGGACTCCTTATTATTGCACAGTCGCCAAGAAGCATTTCCCGTTTTCATTATAGCAGCAGCCGTCTGAAAACAGGTTGGCATGGCAACTGTATGATAAGTTGTTGAATGCAAAGATGAAACTGGAGGGATCATTTTAGTATGTCAGGGTTCCTCCAGGTTATTGTAGTGGTATTTATTCACTGCTGCCTCATCTCTCAAACCTGCTCCACAGCTGTCGTCTATTACTACTGTGTCCTCCTGACACCTCTCAGGAGGCTCTTTGGGAACCATGGACACCATTTTATTTCACAGTCCTGTCTCACATTGGTGTGTTGATGAAGTTTGAGACTCCATCTGCCTTCTTAGATATGTTATGAAATCTGGCAGATACACAAAAAGAGATAACAATAGTTTTTTTTTTTTTTTTTGAATGAGAAGAACTGCTATTTGAATTCCATTCATGATTTCAGGATTTAGAGGATAAGCTTTCTCATCACAGAGATCAGCGTTTAGACATTCAAGTCTAAGCCATTTGCAAAGATTATGTTCAGTAGAAGTTGAGCTAAAATTAGATACTAATTGCGAACGTCATATTATAAGCTGGTAAGACTATAAATGCAAAATAAATACATATGAACAATTGTATGGATATGAAGCCGATACTTTGCAGGTATCATTATAACATGAAACTTTAATTTGAAAATCATTCTTATTATACGTTCAAGTGCCAAAAGACAAAATGTTTGCTTTAACTTATCTTTCCCTATATTATCTCCCCCTCACGATAAAAGCCCTCGACATGCACGGTACACTGCATCACTGCCACAAAACATCTTACAGTAGTAAGATCGACCTGCTGTCAATATTCTCTATCTTTTGATATTTTCAACAAATCCCATGAAAAGACTAAAGCCAACATTTGAACAGGTAGTGCCTGTGTAAAGCCTGATGCCATATTCCTTTTAAGCTCCATTGTTGTCCGAAAACTATAAAAAAAAAAAAAAAAAAGATTAGCCAGATAACTGAGCCGCAGCATGTCACTGAATGACCTTCATTCTCACTGTAGTTTATTTTGAGTCAGTCCCACATACAACGTCCTACTTGCTGTAAATACATACTAGTTCACAACATGTGTATAACTCCACAGCTGAAAATAGTCCCCAACAACCAAGCCATTTACTCCTGTTTCAGTACATTTTGCTAAAAACTACAGTGCCCATCTGTTTTAGAAAGTTACTGAGCCTTATTGTTTTTTTTTGTTTTTTAAATCAAACTATACGTTTTTCGTTTTTTAAAAGCTGTATGTCTTCCTGAGGAACCAATGGGCTTGGGGCTGAGTGCCACAGACAGGGTCGTTTGGTTAGTCAGAACATATGGAGAGACTTACTGATGTTGTTTTTGGTGTTTCTTGTGGGATTTGTCGAAAGAAGGAAAAATATCAAATGACGGCAGCGTTATTCTTGAGTGGGATGAGAATACGATGATATGCACAGTAGTCCTCTGAAATGGTGGCGTTCCGGGAAGGTGTTCTTTGACCTTGATTTTAACGGCATAAAACATAGGGTGGGAAGATTTATCTGTCTTAGAATAGAAGAAAAAGCATCATTCTGTGACCACAGTCCTTCCCTGGGAGAGAAGAACGAGATGAGGAGATAGAGGAAAGTGAAAAGTGGTGATGGAGGGAAACAGATACAGCAGCAGCCACAGAGGACTTGTTTAATGTGTATGAATGAGGCTCGGCAGCCACTGAAGCTGCTGAGCTTTCCTGACAGTTAGTGAGCGTGCAGTGCAGGGTGGATGTATCCCTCTGGCTGTTTCCCAAGGCAGTATGGGTAAATGTTGCTCCTAAGGCGGGCGGAGCTCCCTGTGCATGACTGCTAATCTTCCTAGTGGTATCATGTGTTCTACGTGACACTTAAGGCTCGATAGATTCTCACAGTGAGGTCCTGTTTTACTGCCCTCATTTATCCCACATTACCTGTTGTGTTCTTCTGGTTAAGTGAGGCATTAAAGCTTTGTTTGTTTTTGTTCGACAACACGCGATTGTTGATGTTCTCACTTTTTTTTTTAAGATGGCAGGCGTAGGTGCTGCATCTGCTTCGTCATTTCTCAGGTTAGAAAAATCCGTTTGCCAATACTGGCACAAACTCGAATATCATCCAGGCAGCGATGCCTACATCTGATACGAGGTGGAGCAGGCGAGGAAGAGCTTCAGGGCTCGTAATCTGTAAAAACTTGCAGTGAAACTCTACTCTCTAAGGCTCTCTGAGGAGATATAAACCTCAGAGTTTGGTTGGCATACAGGAGTATTTTATGGAGTGTAGGTGTCCCAAATAGTTTAAGACTGCTCTACCTTCCAAAGAATACACACACTGATGTTTTGAATTCTTTGATATGATGCATGTCAGACTTGTACATACTACAGCTTTTGGTTTAATCGCTCTTCCTCTCCATCTGTATCTTCTTGTTTCCACTTGCCGCTGTCAGGCAGTTTAATACAGAGATTACAAAACAGCTCTGTCCCTAGAATAAAAAAAAAAAAAGAAAAGCACTATAGTGACATTCCTGCTGCATAGCAGGGGGTAACGCATACATAGCCTGGGCTTTTCCACTAAATTGGCCTTGTTGTGGACGTAGCAGGGTCGAGTTGATGGTGAGTTAAAAACAGCTTTTGTCACTGCAGCAGACATGCCGGGCAGGAACAAGCTGAAGGTGCTGCTCAGGAGACGGCAACAAAAGGCCCCCGTGAACAGAACGCGTTATTCATGCTCAATTTAACACGCATTATGTCCTCTATCTCAAGTCAGCGCTTGAGATAAAAATCTCAGTGGGCTTGATGTTGTTTTTGCCTAGAGGTGTGCAAGGAGTACATTTTCTTCAGTCACCAGCTCACATTCGCTGAAGTTTTCACATTAAGTTGAGTGTTGTTTCTAAAGACAGAAGGGTTATATCACATGTCGAGGTGATAAAGATACTACAAGTCCCCTTTGAGTGGACTCAAGTGAGTTGCTCAACTTACCAGTAATTTCCTTTTCGTTTGCATCAGCATACAAAATTCTCTCTTTTTTTTTTTTTTTTTGCTCCAGCTGAGATGGAGGATACAGAAGACATTCGTCAACTTGGCTCAGATCCTCCTGCTGATATTAATCTCTCCCCTGCAGCAGTGAAGTGAGATAACTGCATGGTCTACAAACTACATTTGTCAAGCAATTATCTAGTCCTTTATTTCGCAGCGGGAACGTACAGTATTGTTCGAGAAGAGACAGTTCATCTTAGATGATGTTATAGTCGGAGTGACTCAAGGCTGGATTTCTTAAAGTGTGTATGTGTGTCTCTTTAAGAACACATGTAACGTCTAACCTCACCCTGTAACTGATACCGAAGGCTTCAGTTCCTGCTTCTCTGGTTCGGAGGGGTAAGTTTCCACCTCAGCGGGCAGAATATCAGATGGTTTGAAACAAAAAGGGGCCATCGAGCCATCTCGTGGGTCACATACCATGCTGTGGCCTACTTAGCACTCTGGCTGTGAACACACTTGTTTTGATGCTGATGATGTTTGGCTGAGCAAACCTGGACAACGGTTGACTGGCATAGATAAATAAGCACACTTCAGCCAAAAATAATGGGCTGGTTGCGCCTTCTCGTTGTGGATTTTTATGGAATATTTTCAAATTAAAATGGGCAGCTTGCCTCCGTCCATTTCGCTCGTGCAGAGTTCAGTATGGCAGGATATCCAGACTGTAGCCCTCAGTCTGTCTGCTCGTCCTCAGGCTAACATACAGTGACTCCGTCTGTACCGATGTTTTGACGCTTATGTTTGCTGATGGCTGGTGGAGGCTCTGCAGAAGTTGCCTGTGAGGAGTGTGACTGTAGACTGTATTTAGGGGTTAGGAGGTGGGGGAAGGGACGATGAAGGCAGAGAGGAGAGTCATGCTTCATCTTGGGAATGAAGGAAAGAGTCAGGCTCCATTTGCCGAACCTCACTGCGAGAGTGCTTACAACCCAACGTGTAATGTTCCACTTTCCTTTAAAGCTGACATTAGCTAAACAGGCGCTCGCAATTAGCACCTCAGACACAACTCTATCTGTCTCTCATGGACGACTTGTGTTCTTGCTCTGTAACTCTAATGAGCCAGTGAGGACTGCAGTCTGTCCTCTCCAGCCATCGCTTTGTCCATTACAGTCACGGTCCAGCCCTTTTTTTTTTTTTTAAAAGGGCTACTGCGCAGAGAGAAATCTTAAATTCATTAATCACAGATCCCTTCATCTCTTGGCATTTTCATTTGCTTTCCATATGAGAGTTTTTACCCTGCACAGCCTCATTAAACTACAATATATTACTTTTGCTTTCCTAATTACCTCTTAAGTCCCCAGCAAATTCTTACACAGGCACAAGTAAAAATACATTTTTAGCCACGCTCGGCCGGTCCACCACTTAGTTCCAAGCTGAAATGTCCCAACTAACAGTTATAGTTCCCTGAGGATGAACCTGAATTACTTTTGTGATCCCCGTACTTTCCCTCTTTCCTCCCTGCCACCAGCAAATCAAGAATTTCACTTGTGTACAGACATTCATGGTTTCCTGATGGTGTCTCCTAATGACTTTGTTGATCCTCTGACTTTTCATCAGGTCAACATTTGTCCAATACTTTTTATGACCGAATACTTGCAAAAACTAAGGAAATGCACATGAGCCTTGCACGACCTGCTAAGCACCAGTACATACTGCATTGTCATTGTGAACATTTAAAAATGCTGATGTTGACTTTTAGCCCAAAGTGCCACCGCACCAGTGAGTACGGTCCTGTTTCACATCCACAGCAAAGTCATCGCACATGATGAGAGTCAAAATGTTCTCGGTATCGTTTTCTCATCGCAGCGTGTAGTAGTTGAGGATCAGTGAGTTCAGATTACAAATCGGTAGATAAAGAGGTTTTTGGACGCCCCTGCTGATAATCCATCATTATGACATATGACGCTCTGATCTGTCCACAGATGCTAGAAAACATTGAAGCCTGCGTTACTCAAGGGGAGCTTCTAAAATACTTATGCAACGTAAAGCCCTCTCCCCATCCTGGCAGGAAGCATGTCTGAGGTCAACCCGCTGAGTCACAATCGTATTAGCTACAGAGTTCATGTGACAGGGAGTAATTCATCTCTCTGTGAGAAGCTGACCACGCTGTCTGTGATCTCAATGCATCATCCCCATGGCTGGATCCATAGTTTATTACTACCAGTTCCAACATGTGTCACAGCAGAGCAGATTCAGAGGCATGCACTGAGTGAGATATGAGCTGAAATATTCAACCTATTTTGGGCCACAGACACAGCATCTGATGCTTGGGAGATTTCTTTCCTTTCTTTTCCCCATTCCCATAACTAAAGCATGTGTACAGGGCAGTAAGGACCACCCAGGATAAAGGGGGCTATGTCACAAATGGAAGGACCAGCATGCTTTTTAGAGGAAGACTTTCACCCCAGTCCGGAGGCTTTACCATCATCCCACCACTCGCCTCTCCATCCCCCATATGCTGTCACCCATTCATTGTGATTGGAAGCAATTAGAACAGCTCCAACCTGCCTTGTTGTCAGCAGAATGGCAATGAGGTCCCGACTTAATGAGTATAAACATGATGAAGGGCTTCTTTCAGCTCTTCAACGGCTTCCGTATGGTTGTTCAATGACTAGCAGTGTGGAGGAGGAGCTGGGCTGCTCTGTTGCTACCTGTGGATCGATGCTATAAGAGGCGCATGTGCAGCTATATTCTCAGCACGTGTCAGAATACCAATTACCTAATTAATTTGACCGGCTAAAGCTCCGCTTACTGATCGGGGTGCTTATTAAATTTGCCATTTTATACCATTGTCATTAATAATACAATGAATTAATTACAGAAATCTGTGTGTCAATTATGTTTTCATTGTGAAGACTCTACACAGCACGGACATCTTTCCTCACTTCATGTTTGTTCAGTCAAACTTTGATAAAGTGTCAGTTATAGTAATGTTAAAAAGGAGCTACTACGATTGTGAGATTTTTTTCCTTTCTCTTATGTTACTGTAAATTGAATGTTTTGTGCTTTATTAAATTATTCTGGGCATTTCTCAATCTTTTTGGACATGTTATTGACCAAACAACGAATCGCTTAATTGAGACAATAATCTTCAGATAAGTCGATAATGAAGATAACTTTTCCTATAGATATCTTTAGCGTTATCAGGGATCTATGGGAATATCATGCTTTAAAAGGAATGATTTGACATTTTGGACAAAGCACTTATTCACTTTCTTTCTGTCATGTGAGAAGATTAATACCACCCTCATGTTCGTACATTAGATATTAAGATATTAAGATACAGCCAGCAGCTTATCTTATAGTTAAGACTGGAAACAGGTTGTAACAGCTACCAAATCTGTCTCCAAAACTCACTACTGAACATGCACGTTTCGGTTTAACGGTACTTACTTGTTTATCAAGATGTATATTCATATATCTAAACCACATTTATTTTTAGATTGTTGCATGTCTGTGTCGACTTCTCTATATTTTTATTTTAGTGAGAGGGGAAATCACCCCTGGTTGGTTAGTAAGCATTTACTTAGCAAAATGTGGTACTTGTTGTTGTTTTGACTATTATTAGAAAGTAATAATCAACATGAACGCTAACTGGCAGCTTCACATGTATGTGAGAAAACAAACGTTTATCTTCTGCAACGTTACTGTAATTGAAATTTAAGCCACGTATTATTTTTGCAAAATACAGAGCGCTTTCCTGGTATCTCATGTTGCATGTTGTGTATTTTCAAACGCAACATGTCGACTGTAAAAGAAGGCCGAGCTCAGAGGGAGGAAGAAAGTCTCGTCTTGAAGCAGTGCGCTAAATCCTGTTAAACTCTGAGCTGCGGTTGGGACACGGTCTGCTTCCCCAGCCTCACGTGCTTTAGGGGGGAGAACTGACAGAGGTGGTGGCTGAATGATTTGGCACCAATATTTCCTGATGAGCTGTCATTGGCAGAATATGAATACAAATGAGATTTGATTGGCTGTTAGAGCATTCGGGAGAATGGGGCAGCGCAGCCCAAAGCAACAAATCCAACTCTATCCCACCATGTCAATGAGTTTTCTAAACCCATTACTGTCACTCCCCTTTCCCTAATATGAGTCATGCACGAGTAGCAGTGAGGTCTATTTAGATTGCTGCACTGTGTGACTGTAGCATTCTCCTGATGCAGATGGTCATTTGTAGGTTTATAAGGTGTGCCTCTGTTGTGGAGAATGAATTTCAAAAGGAGCAAACTGGTAGAAAGATGCAAGGATATGGTGACCATGGCAATATTCCCCTCCCCCCTTAAGTAAGCCGGTCTTTACAGCGAGTTGTGAATAAAAGGATTATTAGAGACAGTGTTCCGATAAATAGCACTTCTCTGAATTTATCTCCCATGTCACCCGAGAAAGTGTTTGCAGGCCTGACCGTGGAGACAATCGGAACGAGGCCTTGATACAGCAATGAGGCTGGGAATTACCAGCATCCAGACATCTGATGTTTGTCACCGCTGTCTGTTCCGCTAACATATTACATTTGCTCACTTTTGGGAGTCCTAAAATGGAAACATTTCTTGTTTCTGTTCTTTAAGACTGCGGTCCCAATAGTGTTGCTTCAGCCCACGTTAATCTGTTGTTATTCTCTCTGTTATTCTCCGTGGCCTCCTGCCATGGAAAGGAATTATTTGTCGTTTATCATCCCCCCGTTCTGCTGCCAGAAAGCACCTTGTTTGCATGACTGCCACGACCTTTGAGCTGTGCTCGTGTGTACGTATATACTCCCTCTGAGGCGATAGTTCGGATCCCTGGGTGACGCCATCTCTGTGAACATGCTTCGCTTCAACACTATACGAATTCGCGTTGTAAAGGCCACACGGAATCACGCTGGTCTACGTGTGGGTTGCCATGGCTACACATAGAGGTGGACGAGGAGCGTCTGAGCCGGTTGCCATGCTGCAGAGCTCTGTCTTCCACTGATATCTGCCGGGGAGGGCAGGGGGAGGAGGGAGGGGGGGGGGGGGGGTATCCATGCAGAGCATTAATGTGAGTTTAGTGCACTGGCATGGAGATACGCTGCTGCACACCAATTATGACTAACATATGCAGGAGACGGAGCTTACCTCACTGTGGGCTGTGGGTACGTGTGCAAGATGATTTTTTTCGTATTCAAATTCCTTGACTTAAAATATGACTGACAATAACTTTTGAGGGATTATTAGCTTGTCTTGGTTTCACTGCTGATTGACCCAGTTTCCCTGAAAGATGTCATTGTGTTTGGGGTGGCAAGGATTTAGGGTGGGGGGGGGTGTGGGGGTCATATGCTTGGTGTCACCGTAAAAGTATGTGCTACTGCAAAGCTGCAAAGATGAAAACCTTTTTTCATATTACTCACTGGTTGAATGATACACAATGAAGCTGGAAAATGTTAACAGTGTTAAGTAAAGTGCATTCATGTGCCCTGCATCATCGTTGCACTTGCGGAAAATCTTCTCATACTTTCCTCTCATGAACTCTGAACCATTGGTTGCCTTTCTCTCATGGCATAAAATTGAAATCCTGCAGTGGGATGAGGCGGGGGGTGGGGGTGGGGTTGTTTTCCCACGTACAGCCATCTTCCTCCCTCACATCCTAAAAATGTAATTGGGTCGTGGAGACACAGGAGAGGAGCAACAGTGGGAATTATGTGGTGGCTGATGGCTAAGAATACTGACAAGCGAGAGAGGATGCTGGAAATCACACACTTTTATTTGAGTCATAAAGATAAACGTCTTTTTCAGCAGCTCAATTTATTGAAGCGTTTACATCTAAACAGGGGGTACCTGTACATGTTGATTTGATTAGAATGTCGAAGCTTAAATACATCAACGTATTGAGATGAATCGTCACACAAATACGATTGGAAATTGGTGTGATGCTGATCTTTAGTACCTTCATTATCACAGCAACCAGTGAGCTTCCAGCTATGATAGGCCGACTGCACAGTACATGCCTCAGTTTCCCACCAGCACCGATCTTAGTCATTAACATTGTGTTGAGAGTGCGAGAAAATAACTAAGTACTGTAATATTGCAGGGAAATCCAAATAGAGAGCTAAAAGCGATGCATAAATCATTGCAACCTCCAGCTTCCACCACTCCAAGTTTTAGCAGTGCACATGCAAACTTGAAAGAACCTAATGGAAAAAAGAAATGTTATTATTATCATTCTACCTTTAGAAAAGAGACTAAACCTAAACATCAACAATCTAGGATCGCCATGTCTTCAGTGAACGTGCATGTGCAGCCAAAATCCCACTACAGCCAAAGTGTTTTCTTGTCAGTCTCGTCAGGTCTGCAGCAGTGGATTAATACTATGAATGAATGCTTGTCCATCATCAGCCCAGCCTGTGTGAAATTAGATATGCATCGTGCATCTGGTAGGAATGTGCATAACTAAATGCTTTCCTCTGAGAGAAGCTGCATTTTTTTTTTTAGAGCGGGGCCTGGTGTATTTCTGTATTTCATGTGAGCAATGCAGCGTTGTTTGAATGGTTAATACCTCCATCATGCGTCTCCTCTCAAATTCTCCGTAATGCACAAGTAAAGAGACCTGTTGTAAACGCAGACTAAGTAGTGCAATCCTACAAGTCATTTACCCTGCATCCTTCATGCTGTCTCCTGGAAGGACAGAGCTACAGATGAAAGCTGTCACTATCTGCTGTCAGGTTATGTCTGGACACCATTATGCCGCACCGCTTTCTATACTGTGCACAGGTGCTTTGGGAAAATTGATGCCTTTTTATAATAAGGCTTGTTCCTATGGTAACCGAGATGGATGTCTCTTTGTGGAGGATCCTCATGTTTGTTTGGTTCAGACAGCAGTGAAGTCGACTCTATCTGCCCGTGTCACCGTTTGTCAATTCACAATGAAAGGATGAGGCGAATGCAAACAGAACCTGTGATCTCTTTGTTAGGCTTTTTGACAGACGCATGAAGGTGGATCCTCTGACTTTTCCTGCACATGCATTATTCCATTGAACGTTGCCCTTTGATGACAGCGTTCTGATCCTTTCATTAAGCTCTCAAGAACTGTGGCACTGTATCCCAATGACTTAGCAGCAGCAGGGTTGGTAGACATCACAGTGCATGATGGGTGTGGCAGCAGCGCTGCTCCTAGCTAGCCTTCACTCCCTCTGTGATGTCCTCCTGGTCTCAAAGAAAGAGTAAAACCCTCATGGGAACCGGTTAGCCTCAGCAGCTTCACCGCGGCACTGCCCCTCTTCAATGAATTATGAATTTCTCATTGAGATTCAGAGGGCTAATTATAATGTCAGACCCGACTAGCAGTGTGATATCACGGGATTATCCTTATCCTGTAGTGCCTTATTTTACTCCAGGTGCTCTGGCTTCACCTTCCCTGCTCTCACACCCTGAAAGGTTCTTATCTGTTAGAAAAATGTGCTGCTGCACCAGAGAGGCCTTTTCTGCTCTTCCCCCCCCACACATTTTATTTTCTGCCACGCTTTTGTGGTAATTAAAACAGAAACGCTGAATTTCACCCCGGCTCTGTTTTCGGTCAGTGCTCTAGCTCTGCCTGCAGTGAAGCAGCTCCCATGATGCATTTGCTTGACATGTTGCTTATCAGAATTCCTTGCAGCTGTACCTGTGCAGCTGAGTCCGCCTCCCACTGCTGCCTGGCGGTAATTGAATTTAGGGTCTCTTGGGTTGATGGAGGGAGGGAGAGAGAGTGAGGATGATGAAGCAAAGATTGAGTGAGGGACATGAGGGTGTGTGTACGTGTGTGTGTGTGTGTGTGTGAGAGAGAGAGAGAGAAAAAAAGAGCAAGAGAGTGAATTTTCAAACCAGCTGCACATATGCCTGCTGGATAGGTATTGACCTGTCCTCACCCTGCTAACCCTCATAATTAAAGTGGGAACTGTTGCATAAGCTACCACAGAGAACAGCAAACCAGAAGATGTTATCTGTCCTGCTGTTTTGGTTTCCTCCTCTTTAGGTGCGTTTGGGCTCCTCTGAGCTTTAGTTAAGGCATCACAACTGTTGAGCTTTTCTCTGGCTGTCTCTAGCGATGCACGGGAGTCCAGCACCAAAAGAATCAAAGCTCTGTCAATGGGGCCAGTGTGGGAATGCCCCTTAATGGATATCAAAGGATGTGTCCCGGGGGACGTCCACTTTCTCACAACCAGTGGGGGTTGGTCTGTTCTGCATTTCAGGTCTCTGGAGTCTCTGGACAGCAGCACATGACTGCTTCAGAGTATCTGTCATTGCAAGGGCTTGCAGAATAGCTGGCTCTAACAGGCTGTTGTTGTCATAGTGAATCCTTCCTGATGTGTGTCCCTGTGAGACGCAGAAGCTGAATAACAAAGTCAGTTACTGTTGCAGATGATTTATTTTTGGTGCACAACATAATCGTGGCATTATGCTGCGCAAAGACTGGATTTCTTGTGAATGTTCCCATTTGTGTATTGTGCTGATGGTTTCTCTTTCTTAGTAGTGGTTTGTTGTCTCAACATGTTGTTTTTACATTCTGCTGGAGACGCAGGTCTTGTGGTTTTAGTGTGACTCGCTTGCTTTATTTCATTTAAGTCCATTACATAGAAATGTTGTCTGGGTGCTCACTCGCATACGCTCAGTTGACCTTCTTTTAAACAGACAGACGGCATGGAAGCATTTAACCTAATACACATATTTGGTGAGTGGGTTTAAGTGAAGTGATTCCACTGCACAGTCAAATGTGAACCATGTGGTTTAAATGTGATTATTAGTAGTAGTAGAGTCAAAGTGCTCATGCAGACCAGTAGTATGATAGAAATGAGCAGAATTGTGACCCTGTTACGCACTTACTGCCCTTTTGTTGATAATAAAACACACATCCAATCACATACATCGTCAACAGATCAGTGGCTGTGTATCTTATATTTAACAAAAACAACAGAGAAATGACATTACAGCAGCAAACGGTGGATACACAGAATGCAACTAATATTAGCAGACGGATTCTTTACACATTTTTGATCCGATCCTCTGAACTGAACCTCCTCCAGAGCAGGGCAGCCATGCTCCTGCATACCGCAGGTAACCATGGAGATCTTTCGCCTGGTTAAAAAGTGAGCCAGCATTGTGCGACTGAAAGCCTGGGTCGCACCCAGCGTTGGCTTGCTAACCTCTCTTGGTGAGACAAACCCCGGGCCTGCATTCAAACCCGAACCACTTCAGAGAGCACCTCCTTAATGTCGTTGCCTTAAACCTCTTACTCCGAGAAACACCCATGTTCACTTCTCATCTATTGTTTATGTGTTGTAAAATAAGGCAGAGTGGCTTGTTTCTGTCTCTGAGAACCCTTCACACAGCACTCTAAAGCAAGAGTCCAGTGTTCCCATATCCTGTGTGTGCGTGTGTGTGTGTGTGATGGTTTAGGGTGTGCTTGAGAAGCCATGAACAGGGTGTGGCGTTTGCCCCCCCCCCCCCCATGTATTTTAGCTTCCAAAAACCATGGTTATGGTCACAGTAATTGCGACATTATTACATGGAGAAATGGAGCAAAATGCTGTGCTGCTCAAAGTAAGGCGCACATTACAGCGTAGAATGATTCAAATAAAAAAGATAATTACTCACTATTTAACCTCAACCGCACGCTTCCCTTCAGCTCCAGATGATGTTTTATTTTTTCTCAAAGATTAGGAATCACACATTTTCCTTTATGTTGCCATGGCTACTGGCTTTGCTCTGACTTCCAGTGGAGAGGAATTGGTATTCTGTAGTCACTGAGGCCTAAATTCCTGCCGGACCCGGTGGCCTGCAGACATGGAGCAACAGCTGCCTTCACAGAGGCTGCGCCTGCTCCGGCATTTGTTTGCCGGCTTGCGTTTGTGCCCGAGTTCTCCTCCGACAACCCCTAAATGGGAGATTTCACCTCAGGACAGTGTCCACATTTGTCACGCTGTGGAGACGAGCGCTAATGCTCCCGCTACTGGGTGGTTCACGCAGAAAGCTGAAGGTTTAAACTGTGCTACAGTGTCATGCTGCAGTGAGTGTTATGTGTCAAAGTCACTCTTCTTCTTCCGAATGTTTCTGAATCCCAATCGCAGCCCCAACCCAAAGAGAGGAAAAACACTACAGCAACACGTATAGTAAAACAAATTAAATGATATGTTTTGGTACTGGATTGATTGCAATGTAATAGAGACATTCAGGGTCCCCAGAGGATGAATCTTATTGACTTTGGGGATCCCTTGACTTTTCCTCTAGCATTAAACCGAAAAAATACACTAATTTAAAGTCTATTGCTGTTTCATCCAGGGTGCCCAGAGGCATTAAGAAAGTAATTTTATTAAAGATCTAATGACCACCTACTTTGAATTCAACAGACATCTTACTGTACTGGTTACAGCAGCAGCATTACGGGTGCTTTATAAAACCGAGAGTGCTTTCTTGGTTGTTGACCTTAATCCTTGTGTGCAGGAAGTGCAGCCTTGGAATGAGGCTCTTGTCTCTACATCTGCGCGCTCTAAGGTCAACTATATTCTGACAGGGAAATCCCAGCACACCCTCACACTGGCCAAGTGATAATTAGAGGTTCATTGTGAATACATAAAAAATGCTTCAATACGATCTTTGACTTATTGATGTTTGGCTTCTGGGCATCCCTAGTGATGTCGTTTCTGCAGCTATTGACAAAATCATTTTGAAACTAAAGTATGAGCCTCTGTTTGGTCTGATTTGATTGCTTTCAACCTCTTATATTCTACAAAATTAGACTTTCTGTCGACGCAGGTTTTGCCCCAATGCATGCCACGGTTTACAGACTGGGTGGATGAATTTTAACAATGCTTTTGGTAATCGTTGAATATGAGGAAGAGCTAACACATGTTGTCCTGTGTGTGTGTGTGGGGGATAAAATGTGGCTATATTTGACAAGGTTTTGTATGTAAGGTCACAACGCCTATCATGAGTACAGTAACTCGACTACATCACAGGGCAGAGGGCCTTTGGATTTGCTGCACTGAGGGATAAGTCGTTTAAGGCTAATCTCAAAGGAGGCCAATTGATTGGCCTCACCAGTAAAGCAGCATGTGCAGCTGTCATTATTTATTACTGGTGGAGATTATGGCGAAGGGAACGTGAGTCGGACAGTACCAGCAAACGAAACATTCCTCTAGAGGCCGGCTCGGGAAAGACTCTTAACCACACACGCTCCCAAGTCTCATCTTCTCCTCTTTGTTTCCCACCTGTGGAGGTCTGCAGTGAGTATAGAGACAGAAAGCTGCTCTCTCGGCCTTCGAGGGAGAGTGCGTTGATGCCGCTCATTGTCTCGCGACAGCAGTTGGAGCAGAGCGACGTGTCCGCCAGTAAAGTTTTCTCAGCCACTGTGGAAAATTGAAAACTTTCGCTATGTATTTGTCTTCATCCTACACATTAAGTGTCCTATTATATGTCAGTTTAACCTGTATTGAACCCAATTCATTCATCAATTAGAGTCACACTGTGAGTTGGAATGGGATTAATCAAAAAAAAGATTTAAGGACTAATTGAGAGATTAATGAAAAATAGGAGTGGGTGATATGGATATTATAGTCCGTCATGGTATATGTAGTCTTTAATGCCTAAACAATTAGTTGATTAATTCATTAGTCAATTGCCTGAAAATGAATTGGCAGCTAATTTGATGATTGATTCACTTGAATATATTTTCTCAAAGCAAGTAATTTAAATATTTTGGCCATTTTTAACTATATTCACTTAATCGAAAATGAAAATAATTTTTTGTACTGCAATATCAATATATATCATGATATATTTATCTAGTGGGATATAGTGAGTTTTCTGGAAAATTGATAAAGTAAGTGTTTAAGGATAATATAGCCTTTTTTTTGGTTAATTTAATTAATATAGACTTTAAAGAAGTTCTGGTTCTAATTGATTTACAATATTGCCCACAATGAACCAGTACACATAAATATATATTAAAGGGATTGGTATCTTGAAGGTATAAAGTTTTAATTTTTTCATGGTATATATATCATATATACCCTAATCAAATCCAATGTTGAATCACAGTCGCTAGTCGTAAGTTTTTAGGCTCCGACCTGCCATTGTGTAAATGTTTCAGTCTGTTCTAGCTGCTTCTTTTGCATCTTTACGTGTTAGGATTATTAATGTCTTTGGATTTGGCAAGCTAGGATCTACATAATAATTATGTTCCTATTAATGCTTATGCACCGTATCTTAATGACATCCCATATTATTACTGTGCTCTCTCTGTCTTGATCTCTCCCCCACACAAATGTACGCACGCGCACACACGGCACATAAGCAGACATCACAGTGATTATGTAGATCAGTGTGTCTGCTCCAATACCAGCGAGCTGCTGTTTATACAGGCAGGACGGCACATTTACTTCTAGTTGATTCACATACCTTGGATATTAATGTTTCTGCAAGAATGTGTCCAATCTGTTTTGTGTCTGCTGAGTATGTGCAGGTTTGAGGTGTAAAGTATACCTGGGCTGTCACTGATCTGTCTGAGCCGATGCCCAGATCGCTAATTCTGTTCCTCTGCCTCTTAGTCTCGTAGTCTGACATTAATTTAAGATTTCTGATATCGTCTTGCAGCCCCAGCAGTGTTGCATACTTTAATTTGGAAACTAAATATTGAAACAGTTGGTTTAGACACTTGGCCGCGCAATTACAGACGCATACATTTCTGATTACTGTCTCACAACTGATCTAAAATTTAGATCTTAGGGGAAGTGTCGCGCTCAATGGAGACGTAAATGATACCGGTGTGTACTGGCTTGGTTTACTGGGAATATAGGTGCATGAAACTGGAGCCCTGCTCAGCTCGTGTTTGGGCTTGTTGGACGGTGACAGATTGTGGATTGGATGTGATTTTTCAGGGTTGCAGTTTTTCCAGTTTGTTATGCAGGGGCCTGATGAGGACTTGGTGCAATCATAGAAGCATTTCTGTTTTTCCTCATTTTCTTCTTTTTTTGTGGTCAGTTTTGACTGTTTTCTCAGACGAACCTAGTTATGCTTATCTTAGACTGACAGTGGGGGCCAAAGTGTCAGATGTAATCTTCAGCCTGCTGTACTGCCATTGATGTATTGTCCACTATATAATCCCTTAATTCAGCTCACTAGTGTATTTTATAATAAGACCATCTGTCCTGAGAGAAGCAAGGCATAGTTGGCGCCTTCTGGCCGTTTAATCAATCCAAATCATTTAAGAATTACCCCTTTGACACGTTTTGTATTCAGACTATATATGAAAGGCTTGTTTTTTTTCTTGGCCTGACCTTGTAGGAGTTGTCTCTCACAGTTACACTTAATTAATCTCTTAATTAACCTATTGATTGCCTTGGCTTTCACAGTTCCAGTGCTCTACAGTGCTCACAGCTGTCTCTTAATTCAGCAGGTGGTGGGTGGTTCCTTCACACACACTTCATATAAAGACACTGTAGTTGCTGTTCATTTTCTTTCAATGTATTGGATACATTATCTAAAATGATATAGGCCTACATAAATTTGAGAAAATTGCAACTTGTAATTCAGGTATAATTTTAATACCTGGAAATAATTTCTAATTATTATTATTATTATCTAATTTCTGCACTTTTTCTTAATGTTATGAGGAAGAACATTCTTCAGTGCTGCGAGCGCTCGCTTGCTAAGCAGAAATCTCTGGACAGTTTTTGGACTGTATGCTGATTTGAAAAGAAAGTATTTTAACATAACTTACGGCTTATATTATTTGAACAAAGAAGTATTCATTTCCTTTTTTTTTTTTTTTAGAGAATATTTCATTTTGGAAGGAATGTCTTTTCAAGTCATTTCATTCTTGAATATCTTTCTCTGGTAATACTATAACAGCCGTTTAAAATGTATTATTCAGCTCTTCAGTCTGCTTTTATCTAGCTAAACTAAATGTGGAGTTTCTGCCTAAATGTGAAGTGACGTATCCCCCCACCCAGCCCCCACCACCACCACCACCACCACCACCACCACCATCCACTGACAGTAATCCTGGCTCTGGGAAGAGGTGGTCGTGGAGCATAACCAGCATGGGTCCAGAATTTGAAGTGGCCTGAAAGGGATTCAGGCAGATGAAGGAAAACGAGGCCAATCTTTTTGGTAATTCCAGCTGCCTGAAACCCCCTACTTGCCCTCTGCTTATTTTAATGATACTCCATGTTCGGCTCAGGCATGATAGAATTGTGTGGTGTATGTTTAACATAATGCCGTGACTTAATGTTTGCAAGCACAGCAGATAATGTTTGATTGAATCTCTGCTGCTGCTTGTTTAGTGTCTGCACTAACGATGCAAACCCATAACATTTATGTCTGCCTCCTGATTTATGGCGCTCTAACAGTGGGAGGTCCTCGCACAAATGCACAGAGCTATGCGCTGTTAGGTATTCAGCAGCACAACGGTCACAACAGGACGCTTAATTATTTTTATGCAAAATCAATATGTTTCTAGCTGCCCAGACAGGCTCTGAGGAGGGCAGGCAGGCAAAGTGGGGAGAAATGAGAAATGTCCATGGGAGGAGGAAGAAGGAGGAGGAGGAGGAAGAAGGAGGAGGAGGAGGAGGAGGAGGAGGAGGAGGAGGAGGGGGACGACATTATTTTCATGGTTGTCCTCTCGAGGCCTGGAGGCTGGCCCACTGTGACAGAATAATTCTGACAGCTGTGGCAGCCCAATCATCACTTTTCTTTTCCTTTCATTTTACTCTTGTTGATATTTTTCATCTGCAGCTTGGAAGAGGAAGAAAAAAAAAAACAAATGAGGGAAGAAGTCTTGATACTTAAATAATTTAATTACTTCGCGTAAAAACGTAACACTGCTTTGGATATTCTTTTGCGGAGTGAGGTGCTGGATTAGATGGATCATGTTTTAGTTTAGTAATAATTGCATTAAAGCTGTCCTCATTATGAACTCACTACTGCAAACATATGCACGGTCACACGTCCGTATGTGCTGTGAGGGTATGCAAGTAATTTGACAGGATTATCAGCAGGTTTGCCTCCCTCCACTGTTCGCTCTTTGTCAGCTCCCCGCTGTAGTCGAGTCACCCTGGGAACCTCTGCAGCACATGACCTGAATCTCAATGAGCTTCAGCTGCCTCTGACCTCTCTGTCCTACCCTTCCCTTCCAGCGCACTGTACACACCGGCTCATGCAAGTACATACTCGCCCCGCAGCTCATGCAGAGATGCGCTGTAAGGTACTTTTAAATTGCTGTAAATTTTAATTGTTTTTATTTATTTTTTGCTTTTTTTTTTTGCGACGGAAACCATGCGAGTATGGGACTGGCAATCAGCGCAGTCTCCACATGTGTTTGCAATAACGGCACCAGGAGGATTCACTGGGAATGAATCTGCCTGCTACTGTAATACCGTGCTGTAATCTCAGCCCGGGCTCCTGAGCAGCGCTATCAGAAGAGACACGATTAATTTAAGTGTTCAACATCATTCCCGGGGCTTTCCATTGCTACTACGTCACATGTACAAGTTGTGAATAGTGAAAATGCATCTCCTGAAGTCAGTTTTTAGTCCTCAAAAGTGAGTTTGAGAATGTTTTTTTTTGGTATCACAAAAGAAATCTACATTTTTATATTATACAAGAGACCTGGAGATAGAGAAAACTGACCTTTCCCCCACTCCATTTACTTATTCCGTTCTTTAAATCTCACAGTCTCTTTCATCTTTGGCTTGGATCAGCTTCCTGTGATGTTGCTGAATGTCACAGCTGAAAACCTCCCGCCGTGAGATGACAGCTCCATTATATATCGAGGTATAACCGAACCAGCAGAGGCCACTGGACCAGCGTGGCACAAGACGCAAGACGACACTAAATGGAATAAAATGTTTGAATCCTTGCTGATATCCGGTCCAACAATGGCTGACCACTTGGCTTGAAAAACATCATCAATTTCTCCTCATTGTGCTCCAAACCACTACAACTCCCATATTCAACAATTTCCTTTGTTCTCTCCATCTATCTGGAGCCTGAAGGCATTGGCAGCCTGTTTACCACCCATGCCACCCACCCACCACACTCCCCCAGGAGGAGTTTGGTGAGCGCTGCCCGGCTTGGCTTATTGCAAGTGAAGTGGACCATACCAACAACTCCTGGAGGGGAACAGAAGAGGGAACACAAAGCTACTTTACACCTGACCTTTTATGTTTTCGTTTTTTTTTTTTGGTGCTGACGGGAGCTTACTAACAAGAGGTGGGGGTTGGGGGGGAGGGGTGTGCCCTGGTCTACCCTGAAGTGGAAACCCAAGTGGACATGTGTGTAGGCATCGCTGTCATCTTTATTTAGGCTTCCTCTGTCAGCCGGAGCATGTGGAGGTCAGTGTGGCGACGCAGGAATGCTAGTGTCCGTGCACATGTAAACAGTAGTAGCATACTATGAGCCTGTGATTCAAACCTAATAAACCCAGACAGACCGTGCCCGGCCCGGGACGGGGACCGCTGAATCAGGAATTGTTGTCTCACTCGGCAATTGGCTGCTCCTGTGTAAACTAGCTCCACTGCTCTTATAGATAGAGGTCATAAAAAGGGAGATTGGTGACATTTTCTTGGCATTGCGGATGATGAAAAAAATGTCAGCTGCTGAGCATGATGTTTTTTTTTGAGACCGTAACCTTTCTGCTGGGGGAGAGGCCGCGTGACATGTATGGAGCACAATGAGAAATCTTGTGTCAGCTGCACGTCGGGGTGAAGAAGTCGCAGCCTCTAATTTGTGAGATTGTGCAGCACAGTCTGGCTCACATGCAATCTATATCTGCATGTGTGTACTGTTGTCAAGGTGGCCTTTTCTGTGTGATTGTTTAGATCAGAAGGTGAAATAAAAAGACAGTTGCCCTTTTAATAAGTAAAAAGTGATCGTTAACTGTCTCAATTTTACCTTATTAAACTATCTTCTGGGTTTACATTTTTCTGAGGTGTCACTTCAATTAACTGAAGAAACTTTATTTAGCAGCTAGTTTAGCTGAGACGTGTAAGCTAGGAATGGCGACGTTTAGTCTAAAATATACCAAAAACTATTACCGTAATTTTCGGACTATAAGACGCACCTGACTATAAGCCGCAGAAGCCAAATTGAATGATGTGTACATATATAAGCCGCACTGGACTATAAGCCGCGGTTTTTTAATGTTTAATTACCATATGTAAGGGTTCGTGCACAGAGGGGATTGTCGGGAAAGAGGCGGCTGTTTGAGGAAGCTCTCATTTATTAACGTTTCAACAAACAAGTTGCATATTTGCATAACGTTTTCAAGTGTTACCATTTAGTGCAATAGTAGCTACAGAACATGCACTATGCTGTGTAAACTGTACTGTATCACATAGCGTTTCAGACACACAAACTTTTCAATTTTCAAACTTAAACGGTGCGCTCCCAGCGCACGTACCGGCAGGGATCTACAGCAGTGGTCCTTGGCATGAAAAAGACAAACTGTCTCGCTCTCGTAATGTCCGTCTGTCTCGCTGTCGTTCTGTCTCTCGTACCACTCGCGGTTCCACTTTTACTTTTGCGCGCTCTTTTCCCGCCTCCGGAGGACTGTAACCTGTAAAATCCCCTAGTGGCCGTTAGCTGTAAAAATCCATAGATTAGCCGCACCGTTATATAAGCCTCAGGGTCGAAAAATGGGGAAAAAGGCGCGGCTTATAGTCCGAAAATTACGGTACATGGATTGCCATGAAATTTGGTACATAAATATGTGTTCACAACTTAATTTATCTGCCCCATAGAGGCCAAACAAATCACGTGTTGCACATTTAAAATGCATGCAAAAAGCAATAGCTGTACTTTGTGTTTGGTGCTAATATTAGCATGCTAACATGCTAAATAAACTATACCTGCTTAACATTGTCATTAATTTTAATGTGTTAGCACATTAGCATTTATCTCAAAGCAGTGCCTCACACGTCTGCTGGCTGTAAAGCCTTCGTATGGTGAGAACATTTGGCAGCCGTCAATAAAGCGAACTATTGTGTGATTTCTGATGTGCTAACAGTTCTCTGACGGCACCCTGACCAGACATTGTTGGCTACATAGATAAGTGCCAAGAGGCTGTTTGTATAAAAAACGTAAAAGGCTTTTTTCCAAGGGAGACATTTTGACACGCTGCAGTAAGAAAATCACAGGTGTAAATATTAAAATGAATGACTGCTGAATTCTGTTGAGCTGCTTCACTTTCAGGATCCTGGTGTTGTGTGCTGTCGTGACTTATTTGGACACTTGTTTCTCAAGTTTTGCAAACTTTTCATTTACACTTTTATTATGTAAAGCTTGTGTTTAAATGTTTAAACGGATTGCTCCTCAGCCTCAATGCAAATACATCAAGAGATTACAGAGCTTCAGCAGATCCACCAAAGCAGCTTTAAGCTGCAATGGTTCCATTCTGAAAACCATATTTAGCTTTCTGTGAAAGGAACAAAGTCCCGGAGCTCGCTACCTGATCGCTTGAAATTGGCTGCAAACTTCACCACCCTGGTTAATTCAGCAACAAACCTGCATACATGTGTATCTTTTATATGTAATGATTTTTAATGTGTGCTTTATTGTTTCTCGCTGTATTCTGTTTAATCTTTTTACCTCCCTGTTCTAACCTCCTTGTTTCATAAAGGCCTCATAGGGACGGGTGTTGCAAATGATCCTCCTGTATCATAGCTGTTTGTCTACGTATATTGCATCTGTCCCTATCAAATAAACCACACATAAATAAATAATAATAATAAACAGAGCCATTGTTAATGTTATTGGTAACACCTGTGCTTTTCATACAATGACAAGTGAAAATGTCCCATTGATCAGATGTATTAGGGAGGAGATATTCACTAGACACTACTATCCACATACGTTTGTGTACATTTGATGCTGTTTTTATGTTTTTCGACCAGAGTTCAGTTGTGTAAGACGTTGCTCTTACGTCACGTCGCTTCAATACGTTGTTGCAATTAGACTTAAGAGTGAGGACTGTGTTACATGGTGTCCTCCGAGGGCCTGCGTCACGACGACACGCAGTCAATCTCTGCGACTTGTGCTTCATTAACGACGGCGTCTTTATTGTGCCGGCCGCAGCAGTGTCACATGGCAGCGCCATAACTCCGGTCTGCAACAGCTGCATTTAATTAAGCGCTGGCTTCCTCTAATCAGCCTCTGCCTTACCCATCTCTGCTCGGCTCGTGGTCGTTTTGCACTGACGGCAGATTTATAAGGCTGGATAGGCACTCTTCACTGTATTCAGTCCGGCTGTTCTTGTTCCTGCAGCCTCTACAGAGCACGCTTTGTCAAAATCGGTGCAGAAGACATGAGACACGAAATTCATATAAAGGTTGTTTCGCCTATTAGGAAGCAATGTGTGTCTACGGGAAGGGTGTGCTTTGGCTGATGGCCTTTCCCTCTCCAGCCTTCTTGTGGCTTCCCTCATCAGCGCCATCACCATATGGAAACAGCTGGTCCCTGGTGGTGGGATGCCCTCTGCACTGCATGAGGCAGCCCGGAGGGAGATAGCGGTGCTACACACAGGAAGGACAGCCTTGGGGAGGATCGGTGGCAATGGGAGGCTTGTTTGGGGAAGATTATGGATTTGGTTGTGGAAGTGTAACCCTCTCGGTAAGCTGGTAGAGCTTAAGTTTTCATTCTCTAAGCGTTAACAGCAACACAGAGTGTCATTCTTTGCCTTTGAAACACTGCATAGTTTTACAGGCAGGCAAATCCCTTTTAGATAAAAGAGGACGTCAACACAGTTCTGCAAAAGTAGAGGAGAAACTCCTTGAAACATACTCAGACGCAGCCCTGGATCATTATCCAAGCCATGGGTAGCTGCTACTATAAACACATTCTGCAGCTGCGATACGCTCCACAGTGGTGCAGGCAGTCACGAGGAAGCAGCCATGCAGCAGTGCTCTCGTTGTGTGCCTGACAGAGCTCTGTGTCTCCTTGGGGCGTCGATAACAGAGGGCATGTTTCAGCGGAAATCCCTGACATTTATTTGACCTTCCATGGGAACGTTCTCGCGCCCAAGTTGTGGTGGCTTTTTAAGGGTTTTCGTGTTGTCGCATTGCAAGTGGGCGGCTTAGTCTGTCTTCAAAGTGTTTCTATGTACTGTGTGTGGGGTGAGTGAGGACAGAGGTGGTCAGGGAGACTCTTAATCCCATCCTGATACTGTATCAGCCTCAAAGGCTGCTGGTCCATCAGCCGAGGCAGCAATGACACTGAAAACACAGATCAAAGACGGGGTCCAACTCCCTCCAGCTGCAATCGCTTTTTGTGGCCTACTGTGCTATTGAATGTCAGGATGGAAGGAGGGAGGATAGCAGGGGAATTTAGACGGACATAGTTGCCATCTATTTTGGTGACATTAACTTCCACGGGGTTTGACAGGTCTAAAAAGCTGTTGGTTTCTCGCTGCTCTTTTGTGTCAAAGTCTTAAGGGTTGAGTTTGGTTGTCTTTTTTTATTTAAATGAGAATATAAAATGCCACTCACTTGTATGGCATTGCTGAGAACAAAAAGTTGTTTTAACCAGAATTTCTTGTTTCTCCTGTTCACAGCAAAAAGCCTCGGGCAAGGTGCTGTTTGACCTGGTGTGTTCCCACATGAACCTCGTCGAGGGCGACTACTTTGGCTTGGAGTTTCAGAATCATCAAAAGATGATTGTGAGTGAGGATGAAAATTTGAATAAAATGCAGCCTCTTCTTATACATTTCAGAATGAGTATTGCTTATAACCAGCTACTTGTCTTCCCCCCCCCCCACAGGTTTGGTTGGACCATATCAAGCCCATTATCAAGCAGCTCAGACGTAAGTGTTTCTAAATGGTTTACACCTACACTCAGGGGTCAGTTTATTAAGGTACTTGAAGCTAAAACTAATGCAACAGTCCAATAAATCCTACCTTCATGAAGGTTGTAAAGTTCAGTTTTTGTTGGGACCAGATTTATAGAGGTGTCGATTCGACCTTATGGTTATTTTGGAGGATGACTGCATTAGTTTTATCTGGCGAGTGAGTGTATTTTGTATTTTTTACAAAACTAATCTATCCCACACAGGACCGAAACACACAATCCTGAGGTTTGCTGTGAAGTTCTTTCCTCCAGACCATGCCCAGCTTCTGGAGGAGCTAACTAGGTGAGCGCCTTTCCACATAATTACACTCCTTTTATCTCGACATCATGTGTGTCTTCCAGTTGGGAGTTGAAATTGGAATTTATTTACATTTTGTCACTGTTGATGACTTCAGCTGTGACTGAAAACGACTGTAGAAGCATAAATAAAACATGTGCTCCGGTTCCCAGAAGATTTATTCCCTCCTCAGATTTGCACTTGTGTCATGGCTGCCATGTTTCTGATTTAGCCTTCTGGAGATGAGCGTGGAGCTAATGATTTCCTGGTTCCTCTTTACTTGTCATGGTGCCGGCTCATGTATGTTTTTTACGTGGATAAATAATAGGCGTAGAAAAACTAAATGTCCCTCTGACACTCCTGTGTATGTACTCTTAATACCTCACCTTACAAAAGCATACTTTTAGATGTGTTTTCCTGCCAGGGAGCAGAACTATGCATCACAGTTTCATCCATTGATGAAATGTGGAATTACATGACATTACAGGTCATTTAGCTCTTATATAATTTAACTCTCATCCAGAGCGACTTACAGTGAACTAACTACAGGGACAGTCCCCTGGAGCAACTGAGCCTTGCTCAGGAGCACATTGGTGGCAGCCTGGTGTTGAACCAGTCATTTGTATGTTAAACTATTACCTAATCATCATTGTTTAAAGTTATTATTATACCTTTTTTAAGTTAAATTGCTTCCTGCTCTGGCTGGCATCCAAGAGAAGTTGCACTGTAACGCGAGACAGTCAGTAAATCTTCCATTAATGACTTCTCTCAACTTCCTAATTACTAAATCCAAAATGTACACCTGGGCCAACTTCTTTTCAAAGTCTTGTGTGAAATTGAAAGTGCCAGGAGGGTACATTATATTTAATCAGAAATGTAGTTACAGCAACTCCCTTGGATGTCCTGTTTAAAATCACAGTACATGGTGTTTCTAATTAAGTTTCATTTGATCCTGCTCCAGCGCTTAAAACCACCTCGTCTACTCTATTGAATCTGTGAAAGCTGTTTGTGCTTCTGTCCAGGTACCTGTTTTCCCTCCAGATCAAGCAGGACGTTTCGTGTGGACGTCTGACCAGCAACGACACCAGCTCCGCGCTGATGGTCTCCCACGTTATCCAGTGTAGGTTCCTCATTTAGCTCAAGAGACCAAAGAGTCGACTCATCAGATAACCGCCTTTGAAGACGCATTATGCTTCTTTTTCTCTTTCTTTTCTTTTTTAACAAAGAGCTTATCAAACATTGCCATATAGCACGCTGAGCACCGTTGCAAATTGATTATCTGTGTGTTGCTATGGATACCCTTTGAGTCGGACGCCTGAACATAATTTTGCAAGACTGCTTCACAACGACCTCACATATCATGGCAGGAAATACTGAGAATCTTTAGAACCTGACATTTCAGAGACAACATGCACGACGATTGAGATCAATTTGTGTTTATATGTGTAGACATTAGACAAAAGAGCTTTTTAATCACAAGAATATTACCCAAGGAAATGGGTGGAAATGTGTTCCTCCCAGTAGAGTTCAGAGACTTGGAAAATCTCCTCAAACTATTCTGGTGGCATTTATTTATTAATTTTTTTTTCCGCCTTTAATTTGTTAGCTATCTTTATTTTGTCCCAGGTATTTCTACAATAAAATGAACTTTCCTTTCTTCTCCCCTAACCCTTTCAGCTGAGATTGGGGACTTTGAGGAGAGCCAGTGCCGGTCACACCTCCTCAACAACAACTACATCCCAGATCAAATGCCCCTGATAGACAAGATCATGGAGTTTCATTCAAAGAATACGTGAGTGTCTTTGATCCACTCGTAGTTTATTTTTAGCTCAGTTCCAAACCTCACTTAGACCGTGGCTGAACAGGCATGAACAGGATCAGCTGTTTGAGAACTTGTGCATGTCCCACGGGGAAGTTTCATTATGATGACACGCTCATTTCTCAAGAGTGCTGTGTGTAGTTCTTTATCATACATCAACAAGTTATTTTAAAGCTCCTGGCCAGAAGTGGATTGGAGTTTCTCTACTACTACAACAAGTGTTGCATTTCTCCCGAAAAAAGGACTGAAATCTTCATCTGAAAGACAAATTTTCAGAGTCAATTCTCGCGTGTCTGATGAAGGAGTTTGCGTGAGGTGAAGTATCAGCCTCAAGTTTAAGAGCGCTATTCTGCTAGGAGCATATTACTGGAAACTTTCCAGATCTCCTCCCACCATCCTCCCTCAAAACGTCCTCATCAGTGCACATATTTGAATGCGAGCTTTGCCAACCCTTGTCTCACCTCTACGTTACAGCGGGCCATGCCAGAGGTGGACACGCAGTGGGCGGCTGCTACATGAAAGGAGCTCCATTAGATTTGACTGCCCTCTTTAACTTGCCCTTTTTCCAACCAAGGCTCTTTTTGGTTGATAACTGTAACAGCAGTTCTTCTCGCCGGGAGCCACGCTGAGTTAAATCTCTTATTAAGTGCCACACACAGGAAACAGGAAGGCTTATCCACTGATAAGAATTAGGAGAGCGAGTTAGTATTTGCAACCTCTCACCCACCGCTGCCACGAAAACTCCGATAGACATTAGGAAAACCTTGGCTGCGCTTTTCACCTCAATTAGTGAGACACGCAGCAGGAAGATAAGCCAGAATTTCATTTATTTGCCCAAAAATGTACTGAAAGGATAATGGACGATACAGTTTGCACTTGTTAAGTCGAAGTATTAAAACCGAGGAGTAAGATTCGCTTTTTTAGCGTCGCTGTGACTCTATTCACCCACATACTTTTGTACAATACCAATATATAGATTTAAGGACAAGGTCACTGTTACTCTGCGTTTCTTTTCTTAATGTCAACAAATCTGATGAAACGACTAAAACCAATAACGAGCGAGTATAACACTGAATACTTCCTGACTCCCCTGGCCTTTCTGTAGCTCTCAGCCCCCAATTATTCCTACATGTAAATCTTTAAAACAAAAACACCAAAAATATGTAGTTTCTTTCTTTTAAAAAGGCTTAGTACTTTCTTATCACAGCTGGGCATTGTAGTTTATAGCAAATGTGACAGAAACATCATTTAATAGTGCATCTTTTGAGGACTATTTTCAGCTGGGAGTATTCACAGCAGCCGGTGTATATAGCTATAGTATATATATATATATATAGTACATACACTGTATATATAGTGTATGTAGCTCAAATAAACCACAGCGCCCAGGTGTAAGATAATGAAGAAACATGTCACCCAGTGCAGCAGTGTGGCTGATTTGTTGTCACAGGGAGGGATAAGTTGTCATTTCTGTGTTGGTTTTGATCTTTTCATGGATTTAACTGACAATAAGTGAAATATAAAGTATCACCAGCTTCATTCTTTAACTTGTTACTGTTGTGTTTTGTGTTGCCAGAGGACAAACACCAGCAGAATCAGACTATCACTTACTACAAGTGGCGCGCAGGTTGGAGATGTATGGGATTCGTCTCCACCCTGCCAAGGATCGTGAAGGCACCAAGCTGAGCCTGGCTGTGGCGCACACGGGCGTCCTGGTCTTTCAGGTCAGTCTCACGCGTTTGTAGGTCAACACGTGGCGTTTGTTGAAGGTCGGGTGTGATAAGTCGTCTACATGGTACAGATGCGATGAAAACTTGTGGGTTCGATCAACAGAAAAATAATCACCAACTATTTTTATAATCCAATAATCGTTAAAGTTTCCTTCCAAAGGGCTTTGTTTTCCAAATATTGAGATTTACTGCTTTTCTCTGTTTTTATATCATATTAAACTGAATATCTTTGGGTTTTGGATTGACAAATCAATAATGGACATTTTTCAAATTTTTTCTGAAATTTTATTGACAAAATTTAAAATGAAACAAAAGAATATTTGGCAGATTAATCACTAATGAAAATAAGCGTCAATTGCAGCCCCACTTCTGTGTGATTTGAGCTTTAAGTTCACTTTACTCGATATGTCTGCTGGTAAAACTTGTATATATTTGTTAAAGCTTGAGGTATAAGCGTTGTTTGCCATCACTGCAGGGACACACAAAGATTAACGCCTTCAACTGGTCGAAAGTGCGTAAACTGAGCTTCAAGAGGAAACGTTTCCTCATCAAGCTGAGGCCAGATCTCAACGTAAGTGATATCCCTGAATCACACCGTGGAAGATACAAAATCAGTATTTGGTGGTGTGAGTTATGTTTTTATGCGTCCCTCAGAGTTCATATCAGGACACTCTGGAGTTTATGATGGGCAGCAGGGACTGCTGTAAAGTCTTCTGGAAGATCTGTGTGGAATACCACGCCTTCTTCCGCCTCTTTGAGGAACCTAAGCCCAAGCCCAAGCCTGTGCTCTTCACACGAGGCTCCTCCTTCAGATTCAGGTGAGTTTGCATCACAAAGCTGCTCTGACTTGCAGGACTGCAGTCACACAGCAGTATCTCCCCATCACTTAACAGTCTACTACAGCTCTCCAAGAAAAGAGCTCATTATCATCTCTGCTGTACTTGTCTCTGCAGCGGTCGCACACAGAAGCAGGTGATTGATTATGTGAGGGAGTCTGAATTTAAGAAAATCCCGTTTCTAAGGTAAAGGCTGCAGACATGTTTGACACATTTGGTGTGGGCAACGGAGCTCAAAGTGTTTAACACTGACCTTCATCATCCTGTCTGCCAGGAAACACAGTCGCGTCCAACACAACATCCGCCTGTCGCCGCTGCCTTCTCCACGCCACCATGAAGTGCCAACAGAAGTGAGTGTCTCAGCTTTTCAGGGCACACATTTACCTCATGTCACCTTATGAATCACATTATGGTCAATTTATTGTTTCTATTTACACAACAAAAGCCTCAATGGTACCCTATCCATTTTTTACTGACTTTACTTACTTTAATGAACTTTTTGAATTTCTTTTTCATATTTTATAATCTGCATTGTTCAATATATTACACTCCTGACTTTTTTTTTATTTTTTTTTTTTTTATAATTCACGGTCATATTTCTGATAATTATTATAATCGCATCCTGCACGTAATATTTGGTCATCTGAAAAGAACATTACTCTAGTTTACATCCACTGTTCCCGTCGTTTTTCCGAGTATTGCTACCTTTATTGGCACATTACCACCAATAACTGTCGATCAGAGAAACTGTCAGCAGGAGTGTGTATTCTGCCACCTACGTGCACATATGCTTGTAAATGTGGATCCTCTGCGCGTGTTAGCGGAGCACAAGAAAAACAAACCCGCTCATCAAAACAGCACCACATGGCCCTACAGGTGGTCAAAAACTCATCACAGAAATAATTAAAAAAAACACCAGCTTTTAGTCAGTATAAATAATGAAATTAAACATAGTCGTGAATAAAATATACTCTTGAAATGTTTTAATTCTCTGCCTGTGTCTCTTTCTGTCAGAGTCGTGCTCCCAGGGACAGAGTAGACTCTCCTTCTCGGCATCATTGGAAGGAGTCTGTGCTGGTGAGTGCAGAAGACCCGTCGGCCTTGAGGACAACAAAGCCGAGCCCGTCTCTTCAGAGAAATGGCCACGAGGACAGAACGGGGTCTGTGTCCAGGACCGAGGAGACGAGAGGCTCAGCGCGACAGACCCACCCAGAACATCTGAGTACAGGTCTAGCATCTCGGGCTGCTAAAGGCAGCGGCTCTTCCATCCCCTTCTTTGACTGCATTGATGTAGATAGTGAATATAACCAGACTATAAGGTTGAATCACAGCTATAGGGAGAAGCCCATGCTCTGTCGTACGCCTGGCTCGGGGAGCATGAACGGGCCCCTGCAGGCCCAGCAGGAGCACTGTTTCGGTGGCTCGCAGTACAGGGAGTCCCCTTTCTCTTCTAAGCAGTCGCTCAACATGAGGCATCAGTTGGACGAGTCTCCCAAGCAGTCGTACCAAAAGGTTGACCAAAGTCCTGTACGTAGCGTCATAGCGGAGCTCAGTAGCCGTAACAGAGAGAGTCGTAGCAGCAGCCCTCTCACTGTCCCACATATGGGTTCAAGGATTCCTGCCATGGACAATCATCAATCAAGCTCCCTCGGTTACTCTGAGCAGAACGGCTACGGCGCTGCTCCCCCTCACTTAGAGGAGGGCAGATACTCCTCCGTTCACAGCCACTCTCCTCGTTTACAGAAGCTCCACAAAGTGCATCACCACTCTGAGACAGACCCAAACCAGGGAACGTCCTCCCCAGAGAGTGAATCCCATACCGTCCTGTCTCGGGCTGAACGTATGGCTGCTCTTGAGCGCCGCATGGTAGCCAATGGCCTCTCGGTAGCGGGCAGGTCCAGGCCTAGTCCGGGGCTGAAACGCTTGAGGCAGGCTGGCGTCACACATGTGGGACCGGTTCACATGCACGACTGCTCCACCACCAGTGGTTCAGAGTCCAGTGAGTCTGAGGTGGAGACTAGCAGGGGACACTGCAGCAGCCCCTTGATGGTTGGTAATCTAGTGGAGGCTAACTCCACTTCCCCTCTACCCAGGAACAAGTTCTCCTTTGGCAGCCTCCAGCTGGACGACGAGGCAGACGAGGATGGATACCATGCCTTCAGTGATGAGGATGGCGGACAGTTTTTCAGCTGTTAGTGCTCAGAGAGAGAGAAACCATCTCCAAAGGAGGATTCAGTTCGGGTCTAGATGGTGTAAAATAAAAAAGCAGGGTTCATTGGGATTATTTACGTCAGTGGACGACTCAAATCTCCCAACTCCATGTCCACAGTAGTCTTTTTAAGCACAGCAGTACCTACTAGAAGCACTTTTTGAGCCCAGCATCAGTCACTCTTTCATCGGGAGGAGTTTCCCTTTGCAAGATTTCACGAAGGAAGCAATCTGTTCAGGGGATTTCTTGTTTGTTGCATGGAGGTGATTTATATCAGCCTCCCAGTTCTTTTGATTTTTATCAGCACTACCCTTCAGAAACACACAAGTGCCATGTCAGGACTTAACACCAAATAGCTACCATCAAAAACTACAGGAAATGAGTGACTCTGTTGATGTCTGGTTTAAACTTGAGAATGATCCAAAGACAGTTGCACTTTTTCCTCACATTCTTTGCATTTGTTGGACGTTCAGAACAAAGTCGATTCAGTTTCTATGTCCCAGTTGCCTTATGACTTCCTATAGGGAGGTGCACATATCATTTCATTAGTGTCCGGAGACATTTCTGTTTTCTATCAGATTGATTAGGTTGGTAAAATGTTGTACAGTTTTCTGGATTACACACTTTGTACTCATTACACGTCTTCTGTGGAGTCCTAAAAGCCTGTGGATGTGTGCTCGTGGGGGTAATTATTGACTTTACATTTATTGGGAATAATCTTTCCGTCTTGTTTTATTTATTGATACTCTTGATTCTGGCTTGTGATTGTTGTGGGAGTAGTAAGTAAGTAATCTTCTGCTCCTTACCAAATTGAAATAGAAACATGTTTTTTTTCCACTGAGGTGGTAGAAATTGGCAGGAAATGCACAAATAGGAGTAAATATAAGCTCACAAATTGTTTGTGAATATTGTCTCAAAGCGTTATAAAGAGGAGCAGTGGGCTGGTCAGGCTGAGGTGAAGGTAAATGTCCGTTGCACGGGTAGTTTAGTCGCTCCGCAGCAGTTTATGGCTCTTACTCACTGTTGACGTCCCCCTCTGCACTTGACTCATGCTCGAGTATGTAATTTGGTATCAAGCTCCTCCGACAGCTGTGGTATCCACTTACAATTTCCTAGTTTCCAAACCTTGCAACAAGTTCTTCTTAACAAAATGGCACTGCACTTTTCTTTTCTTTTTGGTCACTTTCCCAGATTTCTTTTGCACTTCTGCCCTCGTGTTTATTTGTGTTGTTTGGGAAAGGGCTGATCTTTATATCACGTTTCTGTTCTTTCTTTTGTTTCTTTGTCTAATGTCATTTATTTTCTGTTTTTATTTGTATTTATTTCTTCGCATGTCAACCTGTTTTGTCCCTCACTGCAGTCTGTGCTGAAATGAGGCGAGAGCACCAGTATCTGGGTTGCCTTCTCTGCACTGATCCAGCTAACGTATAATTATTCCAGAGCCGATAGAACGTCGGGTTGAGCCTGACAGGAGCTTGGGAATATGCAGGAAAATGGAGGAAGGTTTTTCTAGCTGTGTATGTGTGTGCTGTACGTATGAAAGGCAGTTTAGGGGTAACACCTCAAAGCACTGAGTCTCTTAGCTAATCCATCACTGTCGACTGCTTTTGCAGCGTGCTGCCAGACATGTTTAGCACTGACGTCAAGCAGCATAGTGAGTGTTTTTCTATGTATGGATCGATATCTACTCTTTATTAGCCTTTTTAAATTACTGATGTGTTCTGGATTTCTAAATTACTTGATATTTCAACACCATCAGTGGCTCATTCCCAATTCTTCTGTTATTCAACATGGACATGACAACATTACAACCACAAGGGGCATCCAAGTAGCCTGCAAACCAAAGTCCCCAGTTTGTAGCTCTCTCTTTCTCCCCTTGTTTCCTGGCTGCTCCACTATCATCTATCCAATGAAGACCACAACAAATGCTTTCTAAAGCTGTCATGCTCATGTGGAGTTGGATGAAAAGTTGGAAATGACACAGCAGTGTGCAGGATTTTGTTTTTTTCCCGATTTGTGCAGATTTTTGTTCCCCAGCACCTGCAAAAATCATCGGCCGTACATGCGCCTCCTGATGATATTACTATTATCAATAGCAAAACTTTCAAAGCTGCATAAAATAGATCAGTAAAGCCGTATGAAATCTAAGAGAACGTGTGTTTCTTTGTGTGAGTTACTGGATCACTGCAGAGTGAGGAAAACCCTCTCTGGTGCACAGAGCTCTCCCATATACCTGGAATGACGCTCTGCTGCACAAAAGACTCGGAGCAGATGGAAAAAATACCAGTCCGATAAAATTTGGTGCAAACCATCAAACATGTTTGTTCGGCTGAAGGTTCCAGGTCTGTGGGCGAGACTTGTGTGTGTTTTTTCAACCACTGGTGTCCTTCAGGGTGTTTTTCCAATGCATGCTGTGCTAAATCAGGACTGAGGCGTGGTACACATCATGTTGTTCTGCTCACTGCATGTACTGTATGTTCTTTAACGTAGTGCTCTCAGTCACTTCACTGTCTTTTCCTAATTTAGTATAATAGTCTGGAGAATGTGGTGTTAGAGCATATTTTAAGACTAGGAAATCATGCAGTATGATTAGAGGCTGCATTTTAAAACGGCGTAATAATATCCAGTATTTTGACGGCTCACTGTGTCACTATTACAAGTAAATTGGTTTAAAACTGATTTGTATTCATGGGCTGAATAATGCATATTTTTCCCCATTACCAGCTGAATTTTTCAGCACAGCAATAACAAAATCATAAAAGTGTCACAAGGCTGTTTATTATATTTAATGTGAGGTAAGGTCTAGGAGACTGCATGAACTGCACTTCCTTTACTGAACTTTCCCTTCAGTGTCTCACAGAGTCCCTCTAGACCTGGCTTTGACCTTTCACTGCTGCTTTTCTCAAGGTTGATAATCATTTAACAATATCTATATGTTCTTTTCGAGTCAATAAAGATGACCATTCATGAAGTTAGGTTTTTCTATGTCTTCTTTTTGACACCCTAGTTAGTTGTCGTCTGCTGCTCATCGTTGATTCTCCACTTTTCCTTTTCATCTAGTTAGTTTTGGTTGGTAGATGTCTGTGTATATACTGTGGGTTTTTTTTCCCGCTCTCATTTGTAGCAATCCTGTAGACGTACAGTGTGGTTTCCAGTCCTTCCCTCCGTAGGGTTTATAGTAAATCCTTCCCAGAGTAGTGCTGGTGCGTTGAGCTGGTTTGTGTGCGAGTAATCACTGTTTGTGTTTGTGTCGACACACCAGAGGACAGCAGAGAGAGGTGGGCAAGTTGCATCTGAAACATAGTAAGTAAGATCAGTGAACATCGTCCGTTTAGATGACACTAAGTGAGCTATTCCTTTTAATCATCCTGCGGTATGTGCCTCAGCTCGCGTATTGATTGGCGTTGCACGTAGACTGCCAGAGCTGTCTGGACTGTAGAGTGAGTCATGGCTGATATTTCACTTTCTGCAGGCAGAGTTTTCTCGTGTGGCAGAAGAAGACTCTGATCCTGGGTCACTGTGTGGAAATACTAAATTTGGTATTAGCCTGCAAAGTCTCCCAATGGCTGATGTTTGGATTATGTATTACATGCTGGAAAGTTTCATTTGTGTCAAAATCGAGTGTCTTTGACTTTTCTGTAGAGCTGCAACTAACAATTTTCATTATTAATTGATCTGCTGATTTATCGATTTTGAATGTTTAGTCTTCAAAATGTCCAAAAATAATCTAAAAAAAGTCCAAGGTGACCTCTTCAAAAGTCTTGATTTGTCCGACCAACAGTCCGCAAAACCAAAGATATTCATTCATATGTAGCTTCAAGAAAAGCTGCAGATCATCACGTTTGAAACGTTGCTACCAGCGAAAGTTTGAAGCTACTGCGTAAAAATTGATATAAAGGATTATTTGATTTTCACAATAGTGGCTGCTTTTCCGTGACCTGGTATGTCCCTGACTTCATCTGAATTCTCACAGTGTTTCCAAACTCCACCCATCTGAGACTTGAAGTGAATACAAATGCTAAGAATATATCTAATTTCCTGTTGTGTTCCCATGTCTATTGGAATAACTCACTCTTTCCTTTTCTCCCCTCACTTGGGTTGCTCCCCGTGCAGGAGCGGTGTCCAACAGCCCTCACCTGTCTGCGTCCTCCGGTCACTCCCATGGCATGGTCAACGGTCAGAAGTCACTGGATCTGTGCAGCCACAGTCCCGACGGCCGACAACCTTCCCCCCTCACCAGCCCGCTGCTCAACGACGCCGGCAGCGTTCGCACCGACGACGAAGACGAAGTTCGGAGGAAGGTTTGTGATTTAATGGCTCAACTTCTGTTGATAAAAGCAACACTAAATCACTCCAATAAATTGCTTTATTGCATCAGTTTGCTTTTCACTGAACTTCAAAGCCACTCTCACATACCCAAAATAGCACAGGTCTTAAATAACTCTCCACAGGGAGTGAAGCTGCGTATGTTCCTGTAGGTCTACTCAGATGTAGGTTACACAGGCAACACACTTGCTGGAATTGCTCATAGTTGCACTTGCTGACAATCTCCTCTCTGTTGTGACGTCTTCGCAGAGGTTCCCAACAGATCGGGCCTACTTCATCGCCAAGGAGCTGTTGACCACAGAGAGGACGTACCTGAAGGACCTGGAGGTGGTGACTGTGGTAAGAAAAAAAAAAAAAAAAAGAAAAGTCTGGTCGTCAACATGCTTCCTCTGTTTGTTTTCTCCTGCGCTGTCCTCTGGGGAGAAAGCATTGATTATTCCGGTTAGCTGCTCCATTGTTGTGCGCCCTCCAAAACACGGAGTCAGGCAGTGACACAGGGATATTTTGGCAGATCCAATTTCATTTTTTATTCATTCCCTTCACCCGTGCTCTGAAAAGCATTTATCTCTCTAACTCAAGGCCGTGAATACCAAACTGTGTTTGTGTTTAAACAGATAGATGGATTTAGCCGCATGTTCCCTCTGCATGCAAGTCTCTATTTCAGTCTGTTCCTTTAGATTACGCTGGCTGGGTACAAGCATATGGACATTGTTTCATTTGATGATATCTCAAAGCAAATGCAGCCGAAAACAGGATATTAACTGTTCGTTTAGCAGCAAACAAGGACGATGTTGTGCTGAAGCGCCGCAGTTGTCTGATTCGGCACACACATGCGGAGAAAATGCATCACTCCTTTCTCTCTTTCTTAAAGGCTGCAGCTTTTCCCGTCTTGTAATTTTCAGAGAAGCCTTCCACACGTCTCATAAATATTTGGGTTGGCTCGTGTCCTCGTTCTTCTTACAGCTGTGTGTGTGCGCCGTCTCTCCTCTCATACACCGGGTTGGTGCTGGTGTTTGGGGGTGAAGTCATCCGAACAACAGCTGGCGCTTCTTCTCAAGCCCCTGTTTTAGAAAAACTCACTTTTCCTGAAACCCACTTCCATTTCCCGTCACGTCAGCTGAACAAAGCTGTTTTCCTGCCCGCTGTGCCAAACGCACAACATGCAACGTTTGACTTCAATCTGACTTAATGGAACAATAGTGTTAAGAGTGATTGGCTATTGATTCTTCCATCCATCGGGCAATTAAGTGATTTAAGGGACATCACAAGACAGATAAAGGTCTTTTGGTATTATCCGGGGGAAATCTGCATTAACGCTGATCTTGAAGGTTCTTTCCTTGTGAGAAACGTTCTCTTTACAAGCTTCAGCTCAGAAAATCAGGACTTGACTTACCTGATGATGCAATGCAATACTTAGTTGGTCCACAATTTTTATATGCATGTTACATCCAAGAGAACTCTGTTACCTGGTTGCTTTACCGGTTCCAAACTATACACTGATTCCCCTCTGCTCAAAAATGTGTTTTGCTTATTGTCACTTCACATGAATGTTTGACCTTGACGATGTGGCGAATTGAAACCTCCCGTGCACACTGAGAAATGACTTGAGTCATCTAGTCATTAAACTTTTGAAATGAAAAATACTTGCGTATACTTATATTGTGGAATTTTTTAATGAGGGACAAGGATTATGTGTCATTTTAAGAATTATTAGCTCCGTAATTGAACTTTTTTGTGGCCTCAGATATCAGATTTTCATTCCCAGCAGAGTATTTTTATTTGTCTGGAAGAGATCCTTATGGTGTCTTGCTTCATGCCACATTTTCTTACTTGAACTCTGATGCATGTATGTATTTGTGATCTCAGTCTTTCCAGAGTGCTGTAGGACAAGATGAGGCGACTTCAGAGTCTCTGAAGAACACCGTCCTCTCCAACTTCGAGCCTCTGCACAAGTTCCACGCAGGTTTTCTCAAAGAGGTGGAGCAGCGGCTGGCTCTGTGGTGAGACTCATGTCACTCCAGATAAAGTCCCTGTAGGGTTAAGAACACGTCCAGTGATGAGCTGGTTTGGTTTCATCCCAGTTTATCACTATTTCTACCCACTTTTATTAATGACATTTATTGGCATTTAGTCTGAAAGGAAGACCCAGTCCCTTTAGATGACCCAAGGAGCTATTGTATCCATGGCAACAGTCTTGCTGCACCACGGCTGGCCTTTTCTTGCCGGTGGCTTTCTGCTGTCTGATCTCCTTAACGAGGTTGTGCTTTATTTAACACACACTGAACCACACACACTGAACCACACACACACACACACACATGCAGACATGCAGGCAGTGATGCGTAAAGCCTGTTAGCGTGTCAAGAATTTACAACCATTAACTGCAGACATAAAGTATCTTTATTTCAAAGCCTGTTTTGGCTCGTCATCGTTGGAAAGCCGAGAGTTATATTACAGTCAAATCTGCTGATAAGAGCCACATTTAAATGTGCAAGCAAATAATCTAGCACTGCATGTGTCTCTTTTTTTTTAGCTTTGCCTAATCAAATATTGTAGTAGAGATGTACCTTTGTTGATTAGAAAGCTGTCGGTCATAGATTAAGAAGGATGTGTTTTGCAGACTGGGTATGTTTCAAAGCGACTGCTATCTTGCTGTAACAAAATCATAAATATTCTGAATGAATCCAGTAATGGCAGCCCACTACTCCTGCACCCTGTGTGGGGAAAGTCGTGCTCAAGGGAGACACCTGCTGGTTGATCTCTTTCTCAGAGTTTAAAGAGCCCTTTCCAACTTTATTGGAATTGCACTTGCAAAAACTGAACCTCATCTGAATAATCAATGAGCTTTTAGTGCTTTTCCGCATAGCTCAGTTAATTAATTCACTGTCTACAAATAGCTCCATAATGTTTTAGAGATAAAAAAAAACCTGCTGATGTTTATCTGTTTCAGGGAAGGACGCTCCAATGCTCACATAAAAGGAGACTACCAGCGCATTGGGGATGTCATGCATAAGAACCTTCAAGGCTTGAAGGTGAGCCACCACTCTTGCATATCTGTAATTACAGTAATGAATTAATACTCATTTATGCCATATTTTGACTTTGTCCATAGCCACTGACAGCAAACCTGCACAAGCAGTCTGAAGTTCTGTTGGAGCTGGAGAAGGCGTGCAGGGCATCCCGCAGGTTGGAGGGTCTCTGCAGGGACTTTGAGCTGCAAAAGGTCTGCTACGTCCCCCTCAACGTCTTCATTCTGCGGCCTCTGCACCGCCTCAATCACTACAAGCAGATCCTGGAGCGCCTGTGCAAACACTACCCAGCTACTCATGTGGATTTCAGGGACTGCAGAGGTACTACGCTCAGGCCAGCGTTCATAGAGGCACTTTTAGGTCTTCTGGTGCCATAGCATAATATGACTAATCTCTCTCCCCTGGTTGGTCCGTAGCTGCTCTGGCAGATGTGTCTGAGGTGGTGGAGCAGCTCCAGGGAAGTCTAAACAAGATGGAGAACTTCCAGAAGCTTCTGGAGCTGAAGAAGGATTTGATTGGTGTCGACAATCTTGTTGTTCCTGGTCGGGTGAGTTTGAAGCTTGAAAAAAGACTGGACTGGCACTTTTTTTTTTCTTTTTTGATTCCTTCCTGACATAAGATGTGTCTAATAATAAATGATGCATGCTTTTTGTTTTTACTTTCTCAGGAGTTCATCAGGTTAGGCTGCCTCAGCAAACTGTCTGGAAAAGGGCTACAGCAGCGAATGTTTTTCCTGGTAACCCCCACTTTCTCTTTACATCATGTCATATCACTAATCAAATTATTTAGTGAGTGATCTCAGTGGAAAATAATCATGCTTTCATCCTTTCCAGCTATACAACACTCAGATGGTGTTGGCAGATGTACTGCAAAATTTAATTATAGGACATTCACCACATGTTACTCAGAACTGAGACAGTCTTATGGCATGCAAGTGTTTTACTGTGTTTACAAGTGGGGTGGAGCCTCGGGCTGCAGAATCATTTATTGTCAATCTCTTCTTTGTGGTCGTTATGACAAGTTGTTTGTGCTTCCCTGGGATTATTTATTGGATTGTATACATTCTGAGAGGTCAAAGTTATGGATAGTTAAATGACATTTTCCACTTTCTCTCTCCCCGCCTCTCTGGCGATAGTTCAACGACGTCATTTTGTACACGAGTCGAGGGATGACGCCGACTAATCAGTTCAAAGTGCACGGGCAGTTGTCGCTCCATGGCATGACAGTAAGTGCTGTTTCTCTCAATTGAACACAAAGTGCCTCAAACAGCTGTCACCAGTTTGTCATTACTGCAAATAAGCCGCCTCAAACAGCTGAACTGCAGCTCTTTCCAGTCTTCCCACACACACACGCACACACACGCACACACACAGTCACAGACACACTTACAGGACAACTGCACGTGTCCTTCTCTCTCACTTCCTTTTCATCATCCCTCCCTCCGTTTCTCCCTTTCTGTCTATTTTGGTCCTTGCTGTCCTAGATACCGCTGCTCTCTAATGTTTTTTCTGTGTTCTTCTTCCAGATCAGAGAGAGTGAGGATGAGTGGGGTGTGCCGCACGCCTTCACATTGGTTGGGCAGCAGCAGTCTGTGGTGGTGGCAGCAAGGTAAGAGCGGTGTCGACACCTTGTATACCTGGAACTGAAATGAACCCAAAGCAACTGTGTGACATCGTTTCGAGTGTCGGGATTTTGCTGTGGACACATTTGAGACTTGTTACATGAACTCGTTTCAGATGCAGTTGAGCTGTCGCGAAAAAATGACAAACCTGTAGAAAACCAAATACACACACACATTATCAGTAATTGTATACATTTTCATTGAGAATGATGTTTAAAATCTTGTTTTTGTCACGCTCAATTTCCAGTTTCAGTTTAATTTCACTCACTAAAATCTCAGTAAATTATTCTTGTCCTCCAGAAAATGTTGAAATGATGTGCTCATTAAGGTCGCTTCCAAATAATTAAATTGAGCTCACAGCCATTAAGCTTCTCTGCACATTGTTGTATCTTTGAATGCTTTATTTGTCACTTTGCTGTTTCCAACTTGAACAACTTAAGATATAGAAGGTTTGTAATCACAGTTATGATAACAGAAAAAGAAAACAAAAAAATGCATGTTTCCTCAAGTTAAAAAATCTTTTTCATCAGTTTTATTAATGAATCTACTGTACAGTCAATATTCTCCTAAAAATATGCTCTAATTGAGCATCAATCAAAGATAAAATGGTGAGGAACTTACTTAGTGACGATTCAAATACAATATGTTTTGATCATAAAGTGTGTGAGTGTGATATTTAAAAAAATATACCAATGTGCAAATCACTTCTAACTTTCCTTCTGTTGTCAGACTCAACCAATGTATTAATAATGAGTTATCTGCTCCATTTTATATAGCTTAATGCAGGAAATAGGATTGACACTTTTCTTTTTTTTTACTCTCTATACTCTTGACTGTTCGCATTGGCACTTTTTTACTGTCACAAAAAAAGAAAAATATTTATTTTCCTTCCTGCCTTCAAACTGCCATGTTGCTGATCCAGTTTCCATAAATGAGCAGATGGTGTCTTAGTGTCTTTTTAAGGAATCATTGGCAGGACACCTGGACTAACATGGATCCAACTTGTGACATTCTTGTTCACTGGACTATTTCCCAGCACCAGGCCTTCCTGCTGTCACTAGTGACGGGACATGCTGCACTTTATCCATTTGTGTTTTTCACTCTAGTTCACTAACGGAGATGGAGAAGTGGATGGAGGACATACAGGTGGCGATAGAGACGGCGAAAACCAGCAATGGGCCTTCATCTGAACTACTGACCAGCGACCTGATAGACAGCAGTAAGTTACCACATAAACGTACAGTTGCATATAAAATGTATACTTGAGAAATACCCAGTGGATGTACTGTAACTGTCAAACAACACATTTTACAGTAAAAAAAAAAAAAAAAACCTCCGACTAAAATCCCAGATACACGAGACTCCGTTTTACTTGTGAAATGATCTGACCTTGTGTGTGCTTTAGCTTCCTTCTCCCCTCATCGCCCCGCTCATTGTCCAGCAGTAACAACCTCCTGACTTTCCCAGAATGCCCTGAGGACTCCTCGGTGGAGGCGGAGTCTGAGGACGACATAACAGCGTTGCACACCTCGCTGGAGAAGCCCAGCCCTCACCGTGGTAACACCATGGTGCACGTGTGCTGGCACAGGAACACCAGTGTGTCCATGGTGGACTTTAGCATAGCTGTGGAGGTACCGGCCCAACCTCAGCACTCAACCTCAGACCTGCCTCTCCCCTCCTGCTTCACTGTTGCCTTTCTCTGTGTCTGACCGTGCCGTATCTTAATTCACTTTATTATCTCAGTGGGAACAGTATCCTCCTGTGCTGCCCTCCATCGTCCAGCTCTTTCTAACTCAAACACATGTTTTTTTGCTAATTGTGAGCTTATGAACTGAAATAACTTTAAGGCTCATTCTTTAATTTTCAAAATACTAAAATAAGAATAGGGTAAAAATCTAATTAGTACACAAATGATAGAAAGTCTGGGTGAAAATGGATTTAGTAAGTTCCATGCAATAACTGTTATTTTTTTTTGGCCACAACGTTGACATTTGTTCATCTTTAAAGTTGATAATTCTCTGTAGGTTCACCGCTATTGATACGTTGTTATTATTAAAATATAACTTAAAGCCGCATTAGAATATTTAAAATCATGCGTTGTTTACATCCATGTTTGCTAGCTAGCATTTTTCTTCACCTTCCCTGCCTTTTGTTGTGCCTTTTGATAAATTTCTTTTTGAACCCAATGGTGGGATAAGAATCATGACATGATGCATGTGTATCCTCATGTGCTCGCACGGTACAAACACAACAGGGATCCACTCGAAAAACAGGCAACTAACAGACATAAACTTTAATTTGAGCTATTTTTATATGAGATAAATGTTTACCTGTAGTCATTATAGGTGGTTGTAAGCTCCTTATGTGCTCTATTTTCAGCCTCAGTGAGGATACTGTTCCCCCTTCTCTCTTTTGGCTAACAGTAGTTATCTAAACTCAAAACTGTGGCTCTCTTGTGTGGTTCTGTGCTTTTTCCCTGGCACTTGAAGTCTCTGATCGTCTATAAATAGAGAGCGAGAGCAGTACGTAGATGTGCTAAACGTCCTCATCGCGCTCTACCAGAATGGATTTGGATGGTTTTGCCCTGATCTACTTCTGCTCTTCCTCTGTAGTTGTAACAACGTCCTCTTCACAGCTTTGCCTGGACACACTGTCGTCGGCCTTCGTGTTTCTCCCTGCCACTGCATGCCTGTGTTTCACCTACTCAGTCTCTGTGTTTCTGTCCTTCCCTCCCCATCTGTTTTTTCTCTCTCTGTCTCTTCTCTCTTTTCCCCATGCATCTGTGCATTCCTCCGTGGTAGAGGACCCTAGTCCAGTCAGTGTGAATAAGGCCCCCCTGGTGGGGTCCCCCAGTGGCCAGGGACCAGTGCCTCTGTCTGTTATCTGCTGGTACCGTGTTCAGAGCCTCTCCTTTAGTGAATCCTGCAGGAGTCTAGAGGTAAAGTAGCCAGGCAGACAGGAGAGGCCCTGTGTTTGTGTTTACGTGAACTTCACCATAGGAAGAAAAGTTCTGAAGTGCTTTGTTGAAAAAAAAAAAAAAAGAAAGAAAAAGTTGCATTACATTAATTGGTTTTACAGAAACGTGTGATTCACATTAGAAGCACTATAATCAATAAATATAATAGTAATAGAAGGGCCAAAATTGTTTCATATTGTTCTTATTAGACTATTAGAAGATAAATACATTAAAAGTGCTTAGCAACTTTAGATCTATAGTTTATTTGGAAGTACAAAATAGGCACAGAAGTTAAATGGAGGCTGGCCGTATTGTATATTTACGTTATTGTCAGCAAATGCCATGAAATGACCAAAACCAACAATATGTTATTTCATCTGTCAACACTTTCTGACTTGCCTGCCCTGTCTGCAGCACTCAGACCCATCTGTTCGTCGACATAAATCTTCAAAATCAGGTCACAAATATATTGTTTCATTAGTAAATTCGTAAAACAGCCGGGCACTGGTTTTTAGCTAATGTTTCTCAAACAGGAGTTAATGGTGCATTTGTAGGACTGTTTTGTCCAGCGGATTAACTCGCATTTGGTGCTCTAGTGCAGAAGTCTTCAACAGAGGGTCCGTAATTTTTTCGAAATAGAACGTTTTTTTTGAAAAATTAACCCAATTTTCTAAATATTCTTCAACTTTCAAGAAACTCTTTCATTTTTAAAAAAATAATCTCAATTTTCAAAAAAACTTTCGATTTTGAAAAAATTACCTAAAGTTTCCAAAAATTCTTCAACTTTCAAGAAAATGTTTGATTTCCAAAAAATTACCCCAATTTTCAAAAGAACCTTAGATTTTGAAAAAATGACCTCAACTTTCATAAAAATGTTTCGATTATCGAAAAATGGCTTGAAATTTCAAAAAAACCTTCCATTTCGAATTTTTTTATTTTTATTTTATAAAAACCTTCGACTTTGAAAATATCACCTCAACTTTCTAAAAAAAACCTTCAATTTTGAAAAAATTACCTTAGTTTTATAAAAAAAATTCGATTCAGAAAAATGACCTCAATTGTCAAAAAATCCATCAATTTTGAAGAAATGACCCTCATTTTCAAACAAAACTTTTGATTATCGAAAAATGCCTTAAATTTTCAAAATAACCTTCCATTTTTTAAAAAATAAACTAAATTTTCAAAAAAAACTTCTTCAAAATGAAAATGTAATTTTGAAAAAATACCTAATTTTTCAAAAAACCATTTGATTTTCAAAAATATCACCTTAATTTTTTAAATATCTTTCAATTTTGAAAATGTTTTGGTTGATTAGACAATTTTCAAATTATTATTTTTTTTTTTCCACAAATTTACATGAATATATGAACCTGTGCATTAATTGAATAGCTTAGCATTGAATGCACAATAACAGCGTAGCTATGTTTATACATGGCACTAGGCCCAGTTTAATATAAAACACAATTTTATACAATATATATAGCAGGGGGTCCCTGCTCCATCAGTTTGGGGTCCTTGGCCTGAAAGACAGTGAAGACCCCTCCTCCAGTGAGTATTTAAAGCAGCAGGAAGGTGTTTGCAGGTGATTAACTCAAAATAAACCGCAGTGCACGTGTTCACTGTAACGAAGGAACATGTCGGCCAGTGCGACAGTGTTGCTCATTAGTGCGTTTTTAATCATTCTTGGACAATAAATGAGGTCTATGGCACAGAATAATCTATACCAGGCTTTGGAGGATCAGTTGGTTTTGGGCTGTTTATTGTTATTTGTTAACAATAAGAAACAAATCTAAGTACTGTGCACTAGTAGTGGTGTTATAATGTTTATTAATGTATATAGTGTTAGATGTTAAACTTGTTTTTTGTCTTTGTAGAATCAGCTGTCTGGAAACTTACTGAGAAAGTTCAAGAACAGCAACGGCTGGCAGAAGCTCTGGGTGGTCTTCACCAACTTCAGCCTGTTTTTCTACAAGTCCCACCAGGTGATGAACACTCGCTGTGAACTGTGTTTGTCCAGCGAACACATCGCAGCCTCTCCCACATTCATTCCCCTCCTCGCTCTGTTGTGTTTACCCTCTTCTGGGCTTAAAGACATCACATCTCTGTGTAGAATGTCAAATCTTTATGCCATGATGGAGGTTTACAGGCTTTCTCATGCAGCTTATTTTTCATCTCACTTCTTCACTTCTTCCTCCCCAAAAAATGGAACTGGCTGTTTAAATTTTCACAAGCAAGTTAGATTTTTATTCCAAAAAAGATCATGAAATCAATACAAAACTAATGTTTATACTTAAAAAAAGAGAGCCACAAGTGTTGTACACAAAACAACTTATCAAGAGGCTCCAGCATATTTTAAATATGAGAAAGTCAATGTGTCAATAGTTTGTGTAATTATTAACAGACCAAAAAAATAAATAAAAGTCTTATTCGATATCAATTTAGATTTTTTTTTTCTCCTCAGGATGATTACCCACTGGCCAGCCTCCCTCTGCTGGGTTACTCCGTCACCATCCCCTCAGAGTCTGAAAACATCCACAAGGACTACGTCTTCAAACTGCATTTCAAGTCCCACGTCTACTACTTCCGATCGGAGAGTGAATACACTTTTGAGAGGTACAGAGAGCGATCATCCTGATACACATTAACTCAGTGTATTTGCAGTTTTTCTTATTTTTTTTTTATTTTTAGTCCTGGTTGTCAGAGGGTTAATAAAAAAAGCCTTTCTCCGCCCGCAGGTGGATGGAGGTCATCCGCAGTGCCACGGTCCCCTCCGGCGGCGCTCGTGTCCTGAACAGCAAAGAGTCCCGTCCTCACTGAGTCGGCTCGCCCTGTTTCCACACGCCGGCTCCTTCGGGTGGCATCTGCTCTTCCCTTAGACTCTTTTCTTTTCTTTTCTACACATACCTGGGACATTTGTACATGTGTCCATGCACATTTGGTGCTTTTTAATGCTTTTATGGTGACATGTCCGCTGGTTTAGACTGCATCAGAGACTGCATTTTTTTTGGCATTTTTACTCTCAACTCTGAAACCTCTTTTTAAGGATGTCATTTTATACTGTTTTCTAATGGTCTGAACCACTTCCTAATCTTTCTGGTTTTAAATTTTGTCATTGTTTGTTTTTACAGCAGAAATAGTTGATATTCAGATATTCAGCATTCTTTCTTGGATGGTTAAACTATCACTGCATTGTCATAACGTTTTTGTCTACTTTTTCATCGTGTTGAAAACTGCTGCTTTGAAAATGTCCTGCAACTTCAGTGCCAAACTGGTTTATATCAATGTCCTGGACTTTTTAATGCTATTTTGTTACATTGGGGATGAGGAGAGTCTCCTTATACTGTATACCATGACATTGTAATCATGTTAAAACAGGCAACCCTTTAACGGTCAATGCTCTGTTCACACCTGGCCCAGCACAATGTGTTCTTGTTTTAAAAAAAGAAAAGAAAAAAAGGATGAAAATATGAAATTATTTTGTTGTATAATTGATATAACCCTAGGATTGCTCACAATGTGGTCAGGGGTAGGTGCCATCACAGATTAATGCCATTTCAAGTAAGGTAAATATTCTATTCGCTGATCTTCGTTGTATGAATATGTCTCGAACTGTTTTGCTTTTCTTTTTCTTTTTTTTTTATTAACTAAAGTTCCCCTTCAGCCGTATGAGAAAATGTGAGACTTGTTCATAATCATTGTATGATGAAGGTGAGTGTTTATTGAAAGCTTTAAAGATTATGTGTGAAACAAAATAGAAACTTTCAGTTCCAAGCGCCGTTGCCCTCACTGAACTAGGCTGCCTCCTGTATACAGATACCAGATCTTTTCATGGGTGTCAACGAATGGAAATATGCATTTGACAGTGAAGCAAATGAAATGGAAAACCTCAGTTCTGCCTAGAATTGCAGTGGGTTTTTTTTTCAGACAACAGAGAGCTCTTTGGAAATGAAAGCAATAAAAAAGGAAGAAAAAAAAACGTATTCAAACATTGTGTTATGTCTGTTTTTGTGTTGAAGCAGGGAAACGTATTGAAAACACACGTAACAAGCAGCTGTTCTGTGTTTACAGCTCTGACCTACAGGTGGCATCATTGTCCAAGAATGTGTGGTGCATTCAAGCCATAACCACCGTGTCTGTAGTTTATATTGGGTGATAGTAAATACAGCACAAGCCATAACAAGTCTTCTTTTTGATCACTTCATGCATTTATAAATTCTTCTAAAGCTGCATTTAGCTCTTGATGACAGCAGGAGGCCTGCACCAGCAAGCTAAAACAAAGAGTCCCATTCCCCTCAATTAGAAGACAGAATGACAGAAATATTCAGAATTTCCGACAAAGAAGGGAGTGATATAGAAATATGTGTATGACACGAAGCGAAACTATTGAATAGTGTGTTTTAGGAACCACATCCTCTCACTAAATCTACTTACACCTGAGTGTGTGGAGATTTAACCTACATAGTTAATTGGCTCTTATTATTTACTTCTCTCTTACAAAGTACCTCTTCTCCTCACAACATCAAGTAAAAGAAAAGAAACACTACTGAAGTTTACATAATTAAAATATGCGTCAAAACTCAGTTTTACTCTGTGTCAATGAGCTAAACAATCACAACTTTGACGTTACATGCAAAAAAAATAATAATCAGATTTCTTGCTATAATAAAATGTCAGTGAACCAGCTTGATTACTCGATGTTAACCTGTTGTATCTGGTGTAAATTAATTCAAATGCCAGAATGGACACAGGTAGTGGCACTCGAAACATGTCCTCCAGTTGTGATTGTTCGTGGCAATAGGATAATATTGGTTCAGTCATCCAGAGTGCTTGCAGTCTAAAGTCCAGGCCCAGCAGCTCGCGCACAGCTGGGAGTGGGCAGGCCTTTAAACCGGTAAGGGGCGGAGTGCGCTGTGGAGGCAGCCAGATTATACACCTCCTGTCTGGCGCAGGACGGCCAATGAGACACTTCTCGAGAGGATACTTTATTATGACAACAATAAATCCGATGGAATAATGCAGCACGCGTTGACTTTTAAAGCGCGAAAAGTGTGAGAACGAGAGGTGGGAGTGAATCAGCAGCTGCACCACAACATGACCCAGCTTCCACCTCGTGCTCGGTAGCGGCGATCGGAGACGCGGACAAACCGGTGATGATTTAGCTGTAAACGCTCGCTCGTATAACTCGTGGATTGGACGGTCATTGATGCAAAGTGGTGCGCAACGATGGCTACTCCAGTGCATCCGGAGACCAGGAGATTTACGCGGGGTCTGGGTAAACCTGGCACGGCGGCTGAACTCAGGCAAAGTGTTTCTGAGGTGGTGAGGACGTCTGTGCTGATTGTAAGTACACACCTTAACTCCCTTCATCCTCCACCCCCTCCTCCACCTTAATACCACCTCGACCCGTGTCATCCTGTCTGTTTAAACCTTTGTGGACCTGAGAATCTTCCGCTTTTACGCACATTTACGCGCATTTACGCTGACTTTAGAACAGCTTGGTGGCCACATGTGGGGCTTTCTTGGTGAACATGTTATCGCGTGTGTGACCCTGTGGTCTAAAATGAGTAAGTGAGGTATTTGGAGTGAATGAATGAGGGTGTGTGTCTGTGTCAGAATTGTATAAACAAGGGGGAACATGCAAAAAGCGATGGTGGACCTTTGCATATACAGATCGTAACAATCCCTCACAACTATCTTTTGCTTGCAGTTTGTACAGAATATTAAATGGCCATGTGAGCCTTGATACTTGCCACACAGTTCCTGAAATCCTTCACTTTCATCCTCATCCACCTGACTTTGGAGCACATGGGGGGCTTTCCCTGTGGGAAAAGGTCATGTTATTGAGTGTGTGTGTGTGTGTGTGTGTGTGACCCTGACCTACAAATGTGTGAAACAGAGGGAGAGAGGGATTTGGAGTAAACGAATGGAGAGGTTTTGTTAAATTTTAGATGGACTCTTGTTGCACAATACAACTATCTCTCTGGCTTGCATTATGTAACATGTTAACTTCACTTTGAAATGCCACAATGTTGTTGAAAAACTTTCAGGCTCACTTGTTATGTTATTTCCTGGAAAGTCTACTGAATCAGTGCCTGATCTAGGTGTTTTGTACTTGGTGTCAATGAGGGCTTCAGTTTCATTTAGATGACATTACCTCCTCGCCAGAGAAAGCATGTGGCTTCAATTTCATGCTTCAGACTCACATAAAGTGTCCAGTGACACTGACATAATGCTGAATTTGACCGTCCATTTTGGAACATCTGGGTGACGAGGACCTGCAGTATAGCTCCTCAGTATCAGTTTTCCACTGAGCTCAGGAGGAAAAAGGAGTCGGCCCTTTTGTTGCGTCCGAGTGTGTTGGGCGCTCCGGCTGATTGTTCCAGCTTTCCTGGAAGAAGTTGCTAGGTAACCGAAACGGACACCGTCCAGGCTCTCTGTCAGGGAAATGGAATCCTGAGTCAGGATCGCAGACATCCAACCACACCTTCATATTATTTATTCATTCTCACTCTGCTGCACTGCCAGAGACGCCTGAGGGAGGAGAGCAGAAATGGATACAAGTATGCATGTTGGGTAATCAACATGTTTAAGGAGGACTAACTGAACTAACTTTCAGAAACTCTGCATTGGGCTTTTGGATTTGTGTTCGTATCAGCAGGCATCCAGCAGTTCATTTTGTTGATTTAAAAAGAAAATAAACTTTTGACCAGACTTGGGTTCAGTTTTAAAGAAGAGGGACACACTTGTAAAATTAGTAAAAATGCATTTAGACATTTAAAGCCCTGGTTCTTGGCAATAGTAAACTGTAAATGATTATTAGTCCAAATGGACACAGGCATGTAAAAGGCCCACAACCCCTCCTTCAGTACATACTGCAGGAGCGAGAGTCTTTGTGGTCATTTTGAATCTTTGTCTGCTAACTTTGTGGTCTTTTTGCATCTCTCTGTGGTCTCTATGCGTCACTTTGTAGTTGTTTTGCATCTTTTTTTAGTAGTTTTACGTCTCTTTGTGGTCACTTTGCGTCTCTTTGTAGTCGTTTTACTACTCTTTGTAGTTGTTTGACTTTCCAACGATAATGTTAGCAGATACTTCATACATCTGTACCTGGTAGGCCCATTCAGTACTTCTTCCATGATACTAACAAACCAACTACCTGTCACCTTCTGACTCCGGTAGTGGGGCCACCAAGGGGGGTCCCATGCCAACCCCGGCCACGCCTCCAGGCCGGCCCGTGGATGTGTGAGCTGAGACGGCTGTGTTGTTCTGTGGGACAAGAATGTGACTATACATGAGACCACTGTCCACGCAACTTGTAATTAATTCCTCCATGAAACATGTAAATACCTCAGCAGGAATAGAGGGATCTGTTCCCGGGGTATAAAGAGGAGGTTGTAGCTCTTATCACTCATTCTGACTGTTGTTTGAGCTTTAAACACACATTTTTCTGTCCCTTTTTTAAACTCTCAGAGACATCATTTAGATTATAACATACAGTATAGTATGTACATACCTACTGGCCACAGAGCAATGTCTCAACACAGTTTTGGAGTCAAGTGCTGCTCTCTTCCTCTCCCAACAATTTGTGCATTTTGGTGAAGACACACACTAGCAAGAGCCTCTTTGTTTATTGTTGAGTGCAGAGCAGGAAGACTTGTAATAGGCTGAGCCATCCCTCTGTTTCCCCACACTTGCGTGCTGAGAACACTATTGGCTCCATGATGGCTGTCATCAGCTTTGAATTTGTTGTGCTGGAGATGCACTTCTAAACAACACAGGACGCTGCCCGTCCAACTTTCCTTTTGTGTGGATTCAAAACCGCCATTATTGAGTTTGCACAGAGTCTTGCTGTGAGTTCTGTCTGTAGCACTCGACAGCTTGTAAATGTCATTTTTTTTATCGACTGATGGATATATAACAAATCAATGGCAGTTGGAAATGTTTAGTTAGAGAATACCGTGTATGAAACAGCTGGGGGTAGTTGTGTAATCAATGGCCCTAACTGCCTGCCACCTAATGGTGATATACTTAGATCCTCAGTGTTCCTGCTATGTGCCTGTCCTGGGGGAACTGGACGCCAGATGGGTATCATTATGTAGGAGTGATTCCATTAGCCGCCCATGGCCAATACACACACAGCTGAGTCACTGGGAAACCAGTGGAGGTCTCGCATGTGCTGCAGAAAAAAAACCAGTCAAATATTGTCAACATGGACAACTATCCACAGAGCACACGTGTTGCTGCTTAACCTCGCTGTGAGGAATTGAAGCTTGTGGGAAAAGTCCCATTTGCAAGCTAAATTGCTTTGACAAGCTCCTCCGCGCCTCCCGGGGGTGTTTGTGCCTGTCAGGATGTCCGATGGACGATTTAGATGCTTCTTAATTTGTTTGGCAGGTGCACAGCATTTCCTGTCTTGTGGTTTCACTTTATTAAACTCCTACATCTACATTAACAAGCAGAGTTCATTCATCCTCCTTTCATGCATATAATCCACCCCCCCCCCTCCCTTTCCCTTCTCTTACAAACTCTATTCTCTCTTCTTACCTGGTCCACTTCTTCCTGCATCATGTGACAGGCTGTATTTTATAGCCTGTGTTTGCTCAGGGGAAACATTGGCAGTAATGACGAGCTTCTGCTTCAATGCATTGAAGATGCAGTTTGTGCAGTGATCTCACGTTTGGTGAGGTCACTGCACAAACTGTGGCCCCTCCTTCAGCTTCACATGATAAACACAACGCTCACTACTTTCGTGAGCCCTTTTGATTTAATCGGCAACACCAGCACACCTCTGCTTTTTTGCTTTTTCAAGGTTTTGTTGTAAAATGTCTCACGTTGTAGGAATCCCAGTATTACCCAAAGTGGGTGTGCATTGGGTGTATTTTTCTGTCTGTGTGCCAGGGACTTTTTTTTTCCACCTTCTTGTTTTGACAGAACACCTATCTTCATTGATCTTTCGCAGAGTTAAAGTCATGTCCTTTCATGCAGTGAAGACGGATTTGCTAGTCATGGCACTCACTAAGTATATGCTTCCTCGGTCTACCAAAACTGAAAAAAAAACTTCTCTACTTTCTAGTGTTGTTGGGAGCAGGCGCTGGAGGCTGTCACATACATATGCTGCCAATCAAAAGATCACAGGGCTGTCAGTGTTGTGTGTGTGTGTGTGTGGCCTAAGCAGCTTGACCTTCTGTATTCCTCTCCCTGTCTATCTGTCACTATGGCCTGTCAGTATCAGACGCAGGGTGCATAACCTGCCTCTGTTACTGTGATGGTAAATGGTACTCCACAAGAACAAACCCAGGAGGGGGGTCGAGATGGGAGAGCAGATGAGTTCTCTCAATGGGTCAATAATACATGAGTCTGCTCTAGTAACCAATGCACCCATTAGGAGACTATCCTGCTTTCTCTTTCTCTCTCTCCCTCTCTCTTTCTCTCTCTCTCTCTCTCTCTTTCTCTCTCTCTTCTCTCTTTCTCTCTCTCTCTCCTTTGCTGTGGATCAAACTTTCACACACCTAAAGCCTGGTCAATGCTCGCTGTAGTGTCCTCGGTGCGAGGGTGCAACATGTTTTTGTTGTGTCGTACACCTCTGAATTTGTGTTGCGAGTTTATAAGGCAGACCTAGCAAAAACGAATGCAGTCTAATGGATGATAAGGTTCAGTTTTAGAGAGTTATTGCTTCAATTTAATGATCGTGTTTGCGGTGCTGTTAATTTGTATAGCGTTATGTTGTCAGGTAAACTCTAGCAGCTGATGTGTTAACTTGGCTACAGTCTCCTCTTGGCATATAAAGAGATATGACGCAAGAAGGAAAACAAGGATCGCTGCTTTTCCACCTGTCAGATGTTATATCATTTGGTAATAACGCACTATTGTCTCTGAACGTTTTCTGAATGTGTAACTTTCAATAACTGGAATGGAAACATTTAAACTTCACAAGACCCAAATATGAGAAGTGATGCATGGGAGCGAAGGCTTCAAGGAAAGTGCGAAATAAAACTCACCAATCAAACTCACTATAAAATGTGTCTGCTTGGGTTTGGGCATGGTTTTTGGCAGTTGTGGTTATAATCTAAACCAGATTTGCTCAGTGCTCCTCCAGTTGGTGTGGGAAGCTTGGGGAGAATTCCTCAACTGAGCACACGAAGGTTGAGATAAAATAGATTACTTTGTTAAAAACTGAAAGGATTTCCTTCATCCAGCCTTGACCGACCCTGGTTAGTCCACATTACTGAGTACAGCGGTAGCAAAGCCAACTGGAATGATCCAATGGCCAGACAGACAGAATCTGTTCCAGTGAAAAATGAAAACAAATGATTAAATATCACGGACATGAATTACGCTTGGCCTATCTCTTTAGGGTCTCTTTTGAAACGTTTTTTTCTTGTTTTTTTTTTTTTGCAAACCCCTCGTTGTGCCTGAAAGTATTTTAACCACATGTCAAAATAAGTGTTAAATATGAATTTTGAGCCAAGACCAAATCCAAAGGTTTGGTTTGTGGTCACATCACAAGATTATTTAACAATTTCCTCGCTCGGCGTGGGAAATGAGTAACTACCATTTCCCATAATAATAAATAAACTGGACTATGTAATCTGCAATCCATTGATTTTATTTTTTTGATTCAGTCGTTGCACACAGGCATCCATGACTGATTTCATGGCTGTTACATAATTGTCTCATTTTATATTGGCCTTTCCGTTACACAGATACAGTACGCTTGGGTAGCAGCAGCATAGATGTTCGTTTGGCTTGTTCTCAAAACAGAAGCTTATTATCACCATTGCCACCACCAAGTCTCTAAAATCTTTCCATCCTGCCTGAACAGGAAGTGCCCATGACTTCCTGTCCTTCATCTTCTTGTGGGAGAGGCAGAGGCCTGTCGTTTACTAGATAGAGCAGGTTTCCTGTGGCTGTATTTGGACTGACCAGAAGTTTTAGGCAGGGCTCGCTGTTAAAACGCCCACACTGTCTGAGTGCTCTGCCTGATAGAGCTGTTTTGGAGGAGGTTACCATAACAGAGAGGCAGCCTGCAGAAGAGCCTGGCCACTGTTTGTTTTCCTGTTAACAAGTGCATGGCACTCTGGGACTTGTTTTACACTCACCCCCCTGAGAACATATACATTCCTCTATTCCAACCAGATTCATAATTCATAAATCCTGGCTTGTTGCTGAGATGGAGTTTGTTTTGTGTTGGAACTACTACCTCTGCGACTCGGACAGTTGGTTTAGTTTTTGCACTCTCTTCTCCATCCAAATGGAGACTAGTGTGGAATAATAGAGCTGCTAGGTGGTCGATGTTATGGAAGCTTTTAGCGCTGCTATGGAGCCATAACTACAGCACATTATCATCAACAGCTTAGCAGTCAAGTGGAGTATTGCTTTGCCTCCATCCTCAAAGTCATTTAAGTTGCTATTTTTGAGTCTGCAGGGTGCACTCTAAGTGCTGCTTTGGAGAATGTGCTTCGTTCCTTTTTTTCTTTGTACTCTGTGATTTTAATATGTGGTTAATCCAGTTTGCCTTCCTCTGTAAACTGATAGCAACTCTGACATCAGCATCTGTGATCTTATCAAGATTGTAATGAAGGGATTGGAGATGGCAGTTTACGTGTTGCACAGAAGACTGCAAAACGTGTCTTTGGTATCTTTTGGTCCAACCAGCTGAAAAGGAGTCCTATTCAGCCTCTGCTCCAGGGATAGCATGGACAGCATTGGTCAATTTGTCAATTTCTACTATTGCCTGGACATTTGGGGCAGACTTTCATGTTCCTTTCAGGATAACTTTGATGAAAATGTCATCGAGCATCATCATCTGGTCAACATTTAATTCATCATTTTCAGATGTTGCTATACTGAAAAAGAAGCTCGCTACATTGGAATGAATGTGAAAAATGTAAACGATTACAGATTTAGTTTTTTTTCTTGAGTCTGTAGATTATGATTTGTTGGCCGAAACATCTTCATAATAATACTTCATCCAGCGTGGTATTTTGACACATATTTTGCCTTTTTTATAGATTTATTATTTATATGTTACTTATTGCGCCTCATGCGATTTGGATATTGCACTAGTCAATATTGCGATTTCAATAAAATTCTGATTATTTTCATGAAGTCACTCTCTGCATTGGAAATAATGTCTTTGCTCTTTATGTGTGAAAGACGCATCAATAAAAGCATTACTAAATAATAGCATAAATCTTCATACATACATCATATATCCACATACAGACATCTTATTTTGAGAACAATTGAAATCTAAGACTGTTTCTTCTCAGTAGTCCGCCTCCCCTACATCAGAGCCTCACAGTCCTACATGACGAGTCCCCATTAGCCCCAAGCTGCTTCCAACAGTCGCATGAATGGCGCCATTTCAAACAGGTCTTTACACGGCCCAGCCCACACATGAGCCAGTGAATGAGAGGAGAACATGCAGCGTAGGTGGATACTGCTCTGCCTGCCACCACTGATTCATTAGTTTTGCGAGAGGCCAGCCAGCGCGTTCGCCAACGGGTAAATCTGGTCAAGCCTAAAGCTCCAAAGGCAAAATTACTCCGCACACGTGCGCCGTCCTACAGATTAAGTTCATTGGATTAAGCTCTGAAAAGCACTACAGCCCTCCTGACTGCAGACTGAACAACAACATGCATGTTGGCTGATGGAGAAATGTCTAGAAAGACTAATGACTAACAGATTTCCTTTTAAGTCATTGTGTGTTTTTTGTGAGGTGCATTTACTCCCCGAGCCTCCTTGATATGTCTATAAAAGTAACGTTTCATAACCCTCCCATCCTTCACTGCAACTGACCATTAACTTGTAATTGTGGGAACACGGCTGTTACCATGACAGAAGAGATTGGAGGGTATGATAACTTTCTTAACCTTGTCATTATTTTTTCCACCCAATGGATGGCATTCTATGCATTTTTGAATCACTGCCAGTTAAAGGATTTCCCCTCTTTCCTGAGTGGAGGTTCACTTTGCTTGACGAGTGTGGAGTTGACTTAATTCTTTGATGTATGCTCCACTTTAGTACTTTGAACCTTCTGAACTTTGATAACCTTGATAATCTTAAGGTCTTAAAAACTTGTGCTATTTTCACCATGCTCCAGCAGCATGGCTCCAGGGATGAATCTGTTGCTCCACCATTTTGGTTCAGACTGAAATATCTCAACAACTATTGGATGCATTGATATAACATTTTGTACAGACGTTAATGGTCCCCAGAGAATGAATCCTACAGATTATGGGGATCCCCTGACCTTTCCTGTAGCGCCAGGAGGTTGACATTTGTGGCTTTTATTTAGTGAAATGTCCGGCATAATACAGAATGTAATTTTTTACATTTTAAGCTTCGATTGAGGTTTTTTCGACTGAAGCTTTGAATGTCTGTCGCCATGATTTATGATGTCATCGCCCTGAAAAAATGTTTTTTTATTATTGTTGTTCTATTAATGTAATTTAAGGTGCAGTTAGCTTGCTGCTGGACTGCACTGCAATACAGGTGCATGAGCAAACAGTTTTTGACCTCAGTGAAAATGTTGTTTTCTAAAAGGCTAAACACCTTTTAAAGTATATTAGTAGTGTAGCCTAATATTTATCCGCAGCTGTGCAGAAACACGGGGGCTTAAACGCAATGAATAAACATGCAAAAAAACAGTACAGCCCTACAGCATATCTACATAAAAAATATGGTTAATTATAAGAAATGACTTCCTACTTGTGTTCTTGTTGCACCTGTTTGTTTTATGTTTTAAGTTTTATGTTTTATCGCTCGCTCTTACTCCTGGGCTTTAGTGTCAAGCGAGCAGCCCATTCTCACTGGGTTAATCTGCTTTGCGCACCATATCTCTCCCTCTGACGTTGCCTCGTTGTGGTCACTGACCTTCCATTCACTCTCGCTACGCCGATCACACTGGAATCAGCGGCTGTCGGATGTGTTGTAACACAGAGGGATGGATTAGCATACAATATGCCAATACAAAAGCTAGTTTCCGGTACTAAGATTTAGAGCTAAAACCTTTTTACGAAGAAACTGTGAAAGGACAGTACTGGTTTGTTTTCTAACATTTACAATTCAAGTGTTGCTCGAGGCATAGGAGAGGCACATATTAGGTGTGTTTGGAAATGAATGTGAAGTATTTATTTGTTTTGTGTTGAGGATGTAGGGCCGGCTGTGAAGTGTTTGGGGAACTTCTTAAAATTCCTGCTGTGCCGTTGCCTCACTGCTATCGGACTGCAGAGATGAAAGTGAAAGTTACTGAAGTTGTTATCATTCGACTGCGATTTCCCTGAAAGCTTAAAGCACTTATTTTAATTCACCCAAAGCACCATACCAGAGGTGGGTAAATGCATCATTATGTAGGTAAATGGATAAAAGGGAGAGGCTCCTCCATTGTGAAGTTAACCCTTCCCTATGACGTTGCCCCTCTTTCCCACAGTGCCTGCTGTTGGCGCAATTAAAGAGAGACTAAAATCTTAGCGCTCATTCTTATGGCTTTGTGCACTGTGCAGTGTGTGGATGGGACCTGCCACAGCCAGAGGGGATAAACGAATGACTTTTCGCCAGGCCGACCGCATAGCTGGCATTCCTCACTCTGACACACTGTAGGCCAGCGAGGGAGGGAGGGGGAGGGGCTCAACCTACAGGAGGCGGGCCGACAACTGGTTGGTTTTTGGGAAAGGGGTTGTATCTCACCTTTTTTGGATGTAAACTTTGCATGCTTTGAAAAATGCATTCAAGTGCAACAATTTAAAGTCCTGCATTCAAAATCCATCTTTTAAGTTAAAGTACAGTAATGTCAGCTAAATGTATTTAAATAACCAAAAGTAAAAGTACTTATTTTGCAGAAAAATGGCCCCTGTGACCGCTGCATTATCTCACATTGCATTGTTGGATTGTTACTGCATTTTACTGTTATAACTGGTCGAGGTCAGACTAGTTCAAACTACTTTATTTACAGTTATGTTGTTTAGTCCAGGCAAATTCTGCTTCACAAATTTGTTTAGATTTCTTAGACTTTTGTCTAATCTTGGCTTTTACTTTTACCTGTTTGTGTCTGAAACTATTATTTAAATAAAACTAAGGAGTTTAGAGGGGAAACTGCTGAGTCAAAACCTTTGGGATCCACTGGTTTAACCTTGAGCAATGCATTGTATTTTATAAGCGCGTGACATGCTTTAAGTGTAACGCTTGTCACATAAATATAGTATAAAATCTATTCTCATGCCTCATAATTGTACATACAGTAAGTATAGTAATATAAATGAACTGTACCACTGGTACATTCTGTGCAATGCATTCACAATGCAACAGTTAGACAAGCTGTCCGATATAAAAGGAGTTGCTGTAGTTATCCATTCAAGAATCATTTACATGAAATGCTGAGTTTCTTCTTTGAAAAATCTGAAACAAGCCCATTGTGCACTCACTGCCCACAATAAACAAATGAGTTCTGGTTTAAGAGACAAAACCACTGAGACTCTGGGCCCTTTATGTCAAAGAAAATTCCTTCGCCTGCTGTTATATCAGCTGACAGCAGAAAAATGAAAACTGTGCGATTGCTTGAAGACATAAATGAAAGTCTTACACTGTATGAAATGAAATGACCGTGGTAATCAGTGTTTGGTTTTTCTGTCAAAGCCTGTGCATACAGTAGAGACAGAGCTCTCCTTGGAGCTTTGTTTTTGTTTGCTCCCTGTTTGTTTTCAGGGACTCAGCATTGTAAGGCAGGATTGTGTGCACTACAGGGTGGAAGTGTCTCGAGCCTGGATGGTTAAATAAAGTTAGCTGTGTGGTGTTTACGGAGGAGCGGTGTGTCTGTGTGCCTGAAGGACTTCTCTTAATCACACTTGTTTGTGGTGGAGGAGGACAAAGTGATCCTGGACGGTGCACAGTTAACTTTCGGCCACACGTTATGTTGCATGACCCCCTGCATGGTGTTGAACATCATGAGCATGCAGGATCACAACCCTGTTCTTCACCGTGCACACCGCTGTGCAGTTAAACGGCTCAGTATCCCTGACTTGACTTAATCTCCTATTAGTGTCTCCACTTATTCTTTAAAAGCCAACAAAACCATCCCCCACTCCCGGAGAAGTGTGTTGAATTTGCTACACCCATAACGTTTGTGTTTCTGAAAATATGACAGAACTGCTTGTGCTTTTATTTACATTTCCTTCAACATTGTCTCCTAAATATTCCACTATCAAGTGTTACATGATTTTAACAAAAAGTCTGGATGGATTCTTTCTGATTTGATTGTATTTTGCAGTTATTATCCATGTTTTATGTTTCTTAAATGGCGCTTTCTCAAGTGGCTCACTTGAGACTCAAAAATGTCAAATCCATCTTAGTTGCCATAGCAGCCACACTGGTCACGGTGGTATTAACCTGATCCGTGAGGCAGGTTAAATCTCACTAAATGCCTACAACAGAAATGGGATCAGGAGCAAATAATGAGATTTATTTTAGTCATAAGAGAGTTCTGCTGCACGCTGTGACACTGCACGAGAGGGGGGGGGCGTTCCAAACATAAAAAGCTGTTTATTCAAGACACATACAGGCCATGAGACGAAACACGCAGTTCAATATGGACTGTCCCAGTCAAGCTTTTCACAAAGAGGGATGTCTCCTTTAACATATGTTTCCTCTGTCAGGAAGGGTGAGGGCCTCTGAGCGGGGGGTGTCGGGCACAGCTTGGTTAGCTAAGGCAGTGCCAACAAACTGTAATTACTACAGGAAGAATGCGTGTTCTAAAACTATTTATATGCCAATCTAATGAGGAAAAATAACCTGATTACCACATATTTAATTACATAATAATCATTAAAAGCATGCTGATTTATTTTGATTTGTAAATGCAATTAAGTCTAGTGCCATTATGTATTGTGAACAATTACAACTCCCTAATGTACCCATGTAACATTAGGTATGTGTCAATCAATCAATTTTATTTAAAGTGCAGAATCACCAGGCAGCATGGTCCAAATGCACTTTACAATAAAAAAAAGAATACATAGAAAAAAAACTCACAGCAAGCACATAAAATAATAAACAATGAGAATAAAAGCATCAGAATTAAAGGGATATTAATAGGCTGATGGACCCGACTAAGCTGTAATAAAGTGCATAAATGTCGGTTTTCAGTCTTGAGATTAAAACTATATTATTTTAGGCATATTATTTTGCACACTGTTATGTCATTTTGTATTGCAGTATCCATGTATCTGGAAGGTAATTGACAATTTATGGATGAAATAACCAGATATGTTATGAATTTGTAGATGGTTGAACATTTTATATATCGCCCAACTCTACATCCCACATCGATGCAGTTTGGATTACAAAACATTTCCCTTTATCTGCACAATGCACATAAGTTATTTGTCCTCTGTGCAGCCACCGTGATGGATGACAGCTTCTTGTCGCTGCCTGCGGCCTCCCAGGGGAGCTGTGTCGTATAGTATTACTGTTAAACCCACCGCCACTTTAGTGGTGCAGGTGCACGGACATGCGTTCATCTCCTCCTCCATCCTCTGTTTCCCTTGATTGTCAGCAGTGCTCATTGAACCAGGCTCAAGAGGATTTCCACTGATTACAAACAAAGAGCCAACTGAGATTAGCTGATCCTTAAATGATCCCCCCATCTCTCTGCCACGCGGCGTCTTCAGGTCGCTACCAAACCAGAAAAACAATGTGTGGATTATTTTTGAATTAATATGTATTAAAGATCGCGATCACCATTTTTGTTCTGTTTCGATTACCTATGTTTTCTGTTCTTGTGCTCTCCTTGTGTGTCATCCTATTTGTTTTTGCTTCCACTTTCGCATTAAATCCTGCCTCATGCTGTTCTGCACTTTAGAGGCTATCTAGATTAATCCACCCTCTCACTACATCTCAGACTTACACCGCCCTCCCAGAATGCCCGAGGTTAGATGACACTAACTTCCTACTATTCTCTCACCTGACACCTTCTACACACTTCAGATCAGAATACTGTATCATGCTTCTACGTGGCATCTGCTGCTACTTAATCTGCTCAGTCTAACTGGCTTTCATCGAGGGATATTTGAGTAAATCTGTTTCCTAAGACTATTTGAGGATATAGGACAGAAAACAATGCCCTGGATTAATGCTTAACTGCTGATTGCTCCTTTTTTAAAAGCCATACTTGATGTGTAATCTAGCTGTTAATTGGCCTTTTGGGTCAATTATTATGTCAACTGAAGCCTGCAGTTACCGGTTTATGGATTTAGCATATAATGTCAGTATATCAGTAGCTCTAAATATTCTTATTTCAGTAAACTAGCCGTGTTAGGTTTCTGATGTGAGGCACAGTATGAATCTGCTTCCCCCTAATTTGCAACTAACAACATTCTGTAAATCAATATTAATATGTTCTGCCATGAAAATGCTTCTCTTGTAAATAAATGACTTTATTCACATGTAATTTTGTGCTCTTACACCTGACTTGCGTTGAATTTCAGGAGTTTTACTTCAGTCGTGTTAGTGCAGGAAATGTTTCATTGCCACACAGACTGATAGGTGTGCAGAGAGGAAACGCACTGTGTGCTGTAAGTGAGCGCTTTAGTCACAGCCTTTTAAAACAATGCCGGGCCTCTCATGACTAACAGAGTGTAGCTGTTCCGCCTCACGTCGTGCCAGTACGGGCTTGTTTCAGGAGCTCTCAGCTATCAGCTCCTGGGCTACATGTCAGAGCCTGAACATGACGACGGCGCTCTCTCCAAACCCTCCCTCACACCTGGGCCCCGGCCACTGACCTGGCGAGGGTTGTTGAGATCAAATCACACACCACAGTGATGACAGCTTGTCATTGAGGTAACGTGTTTTTTACTCCGTGCAACACATGGACACCTGGATGTTTTGGTTCCCTGCTTTGTACTGAATGAGCATCAATGTAAAGTAGTTACAAGTTCAGTCGTCACTCTATGCATCACAGTTATCACTAGTCCTGTGCTGGCCCTGGTGGGGAGCGTTGTTAAAGCTGGAAGGTAGTGTTGGCAGGCTTCTTGTAACTCTCTTCCCGTGCACTCCAGTTCGTAAATGGTCACCTCGTTTTCCTGTATAGTGAGTCAAGTGTTGGGAATGATTGTTTTCATACTGAAATGCTGGAAATGACCCGCATGTGACAAACAATAGCTGCATTGTACCAATAGTCTTCTGTTTCGAAAGAGTATAATATCACACAGTGAAGAAAGAACCACCCCTGCAATGTACAGTGAAGGACAGTTTTGTGACTTTTCATAAATAACCCATAAAGTTTTTTTTTTTTTTTCATTTTATGATATCTCTTTTTTTCATAAAAATAGAAATGAGGCTTTCTCACTTTATAGAATACATACTGTAAAAACGGTGTTAGTGTAGCATCATCCTGCACCTGTAGGTGGCAGTAACAGCATTCACACACTGTTGTGTTTGTATCTTTAACCTCTGAATAGAGCCTCTCAATATGCTCTGTGTGCGTGGGTCTACGTATGTGCTACTTTCTGCTTTCACCCTGAAATGCGATTTTAAGAAATGTAATTAATTCTGTGATTGTTTTTATCTTTAATGTTCCCCTGTGGGTTTGTGCTGTTGAGCAAGCTAGCGTTCATGTTCCTAAGAAAAACCAACTGCGTTTTATTTACCAGAGGTAATTTCAAATGTGCAATTTTGTGATGCACTGATGTCTTGAGTAAGCATGTTTTTTTTATTTTTTTTTTTATGAGATTACTCTGTGTTGTGTATAGTGAAGCCAAAACACAGTTGGCAGAGAGAGAGGGTGACTGCAGGCCCCCGGGCCTTGGCACTGCTTCAGACCATCTCTGCTGGTGCTGCAGCAGAGGCACTGCTTCACTAGTAACATCTATTAATGATGAACTGAACCCACCGCAGCAACCTCACAACTGTGTGTATTTTGTGTGTGTGTTTTTTTTGTTTTTTTGTGTGATTTGTGCCGGTGTCCTTTGTGCAACATATTGCATTATTATGCGCCTGGTCACCCCACCACTACAAAGAAAAGGAAGCGGTACCCCTCAGGAAAATGGGTCATTTTTCTTCTCCTGGGATAAATAAACCATCCCAAAATACCAAGTAAAAGGGAAGAGGATGTGGCCCCTGTTGTATTTGGTTTTGTACCATTCTAAGAGGGACAGGATAACCTGGTGTCAACTCCAGGTCAAAGAGACACTTAAGTTTAATCCGTGCACTAGTTACATGAAAAAGTCCTATTCTCCATATTCGCTCCACTCTGTTGTGTTGTGTGAGAAGTATTTTGGGTTTGTAATGTAAACTTGGCATTTAAAATGTGAAGCATTCGGCTTTTTGAAATTCCAGGCCTATCTTTGTAGCCCACCCACGTGTGTAACTTTACCCACATAGCTTTTCTCTCAAACAAACTCTTGAGAAACTAATTCACATCTTTACTCCGATGGCTCTCGAGGGTCACTAGAGCTGCGTGGCTCTGTGCTGCTTCAATACAACATCTCTAGTGTTCAGGAGTTTTTATGGAGTTCGAAGGACAGTGGGTAGAGAGATGCGGCTTTTGTTATGGCAGCGTTTACACACACACACACACACACGCACACATCAGCAGGAAACAGCCACTTCCTTTTTGGAGTCCCCAGAGAGATCCAGCTGGGAGCCATGCCTGTTGTATCTGCCATGCACTGCTGAATATGTGGGTGATGTCACTGTGGTGCACCACATTGTGATTTCTCTCTGGACAAACACACACACGCACACACACACACACACACACCATGCAGAGCCCCACAGCAGTGGGGCATGGAAACATGGCCAGCTGCGGACTTAACCTTCATCCTAGAGATTCTCCTCAGATGAGACGCCAACTCCTCTTAAACTCCCCTCTCCTCCTCTGAGCCACGCGGGGACATTTTTGTCTTTGTTGTGTGTAGGATTGTCCACTCCTTAGTGTGAAAGGGGAAACTCAAGCTGACCCTTCTCTGTCCACATGTGCTGGCTTTGATGTTGTTACTTCGGCTCCACCCACCACTTGCTGCTAACAGCTTGAAATTGCTGTATTAGTTCAAGTGGTGTTATTTGGGGGGTTACTGCGGGCCAGTGATGGTGTCCATGTGAAGCAGATGTTGTGTCAGTGACTCCAGGTGAAGAAGAGCAACAGCTGAGGTTTATGAGGACGTCAAACCACGTGATCTGACGTCACTGTCGATCTGCCTGAACGTGGACTTCATACGAGTCAAATTTATACGTACATTTTTAAAATGTACTAAACAAATAATTCATTTGTGGAAAATAATTCATATGTGCAGCTCTAATAAAAACAAACCTTTATGCATAATGTAATGTTTTGCAAAAAAGTGATGAATGATGGATATTGATAATTTACTTGTATATGATTTTGATAAAAGATGGTTTTAAGTCCTCCATAAATTCACTATAAAGACTCTGATTCAAATTCTGTCAACACTATTCAAATGATGAAATAACTTAAATATCAACCTCTAATCATATATTGAGGAATATGTTTTAACTTGCACATCCTGTCTCTTGTTATTGCTTAATTTGAAGCTGTGAACACTCAATGTATACTATAAAATACAGACGGGGGTCATATTTAACTCTATGCCAGGAAGTGTAGCCCACTGCGGAGAGTGAAGCCGCGCTGTAGAGCAGCAGCAGTAATCCATGCAACTCCACATACCCAGCAGTGTTTCACATTGGCCCTTATCTCCTCTGCAGCTGCTGCAGATTTGAGCAGAGCTTCCACATCCCACAGAGGAGGTTCACACTTGAACATCCACAGACCCCCTCTGTGCCACAGCACACTTTCCCCCCCCCCCCCCCAACCATTCTCACTGTAGCCTTGCCTGGAGCTGCAACTCAAGATTTAGTATGGCTGACACAGTCCAACTGTGTACTGCCGGAGGCTACAGAACCACTTCATTTGTCAGCCACAGACATGCACAGTATAGATCTCCTCAAGCTGTGCAGGGGCACTGGAATGTGTACCCACCCGGGCAGTAATGTATATACCATATTGTATTGATTATACTGAGTCACAGCCAACTGGAGATGTGAAACTGCTTCTAAGGAAAAGGATATTTTTACTTTCCGAGCAGCATTTGTTGTGAAGAGGCTTGTTGCAGACGGTGTTTCTTGACACAAGGGCAGAAAGAAAGAAACTCTGCTTCACCTTTATGACTCAGCAATTCTCCGTCTGACCTTAATTATTCATCACCAGTAGAGTATACTGTGAGCTTGTTGCAGAATACAGCACAAAGAAAGCGAGCAACCGTGGGGGGCATCAATGAAACTTTCTGTTTGCCCTTGCCACTGCATCATTTTAGCTTTTTAGTAGCAGCCATGCTCATTCAGCACTCGTACGGGTCTGCAGCTGTAGCTCCTCATGTGCATTCCTCCAACAACTCTACTTAATTTATAGCCCAGTCGCTTGAATTACACATTTGAGTTGGAAGGCTTCATCCCTATTGGGATGTCAGGGGGGAAAAAGGAAATTTGCACAGCATGTTTTTCTTTTTTTGTTATGTTTGTAAGAATTGCTCTTTGACCATATGTTTCCTGCAATGTATAATAAAAGCTTAATATTACCCCTCTTGAATCTGGATACATGCATAGAACAATCCACATGTTTTTGAGTCCTGGTGTCTTAGTGATTAAGTGCATACCCTATAAAATCCACATCCCGGGTTTGATTCCAGCTGACCTTTTGTTGCATGGAAGACAAAAGCAAAATACTAAAGACGGCAATAACCTGGTTTATCACTCAACTATTGCTGCAAACTCAAATTACCATCACAATGTTTTCGAAATTTAGTGGATCCTATACAACAGCCTCACAGAAGTTATTGTCAGAGCCTCTACAGGCAAAAGAAGAATATGCGTCCTCAGGACAAAAGATTTATGATCAGCACTCGCTGTGACACTTCAAACAATGTCCGGCTGCAGCCGTGGATCATCGTCCACTTTGTCTTGGTCCCGTTTAAGTTGGTACCCACTTAGTAATGACTGGCAGCAATAACTGACAGCTGGTTGTTCCAAAAGCAATAATACATTTTCTGAGAGGACAAATACATTTGTCTTATCAGACTGACTTATTCCGGATCTTTATCTTTTTAACTTAATAATACCATGTTAAAAGCCAAACCAGACTATCCATAGGGAATTGATGTATTTTATTTGCATAGTATTCAAACTAAGTGTAATGTACAAGTTTTAGGTCAGTAATCTGCACTCAATGTCCAAAAAAGAAAGAGTCCAAAGTAAAAAAAAATCTGTTTTGCTTCTCGTCTACACAGCCTCAAAAAGGGGATTTATGACTTTGCAGTTTTACCAGTTTTCACCAGATTGCTTCTTGTTATTTTATATAGTAAGCCTAAAATCCCTCTTCGCAGTGACAGGGGGGCGCAGACCGGCTCCGACGTGTGAGAAAAGGGATAAACCAAAGAGGAGAGGCATTTTCTAACGGATCAATGATGCATAATCAAAGTCTTTTCTCTCCCTCCCTCCCCTGGTATCTCCCTTCCTTTCTCTCTCTTTCTCTTACTGAATCTACTCAGCTGCTTTTCTCCGCAGCTCATCTCATAGTACACTCGAATGTAGTTCAGTGTGTCAAGCACTACTGAAATATTAACACCGCAGCATGCAGAAAATGCGTGCAAGCGTTTATGGCTTAGTGCACCATCATGATGTGAAGGATCACTTCACTTTCTGCGGACGTGCATGTGTGTTGACGTGTTTCTACGGGCGTGCCTGTGTCGGCGCTTTTTAATGCAGCTTAATAAAAGGGGAAAGTTTCTAACGTGGTCAATTTCTAAAGGAAGTTTCTTGATAGATGCCTGCTTGCTTTTGTTACTAAGCTTAATAGAGGTTGCGGTGGGACTGGCTGTCTTTCAGAAGACACAGCATGTGCGTGTTACTGTGACGAGCACGCTTTTTTTGACAATTCCCATTGAGGTCATAAGTAGGAAATTGAGTGTGTGTCTTGCAGCTGCAGGAAGGGAAGAAGCAGTGATAAATAAACCAAGATGAACCTACCCTGTTTCCTTGTTTCCCCCCCCCCCTCTTTCCTCATAATCTGAGGGTAAAACTCGGGCAACCACAGCAGACAACATGTCTGTTTGAGAAAATGTTTTTCCCTATTTATTTATTTGGGTTTCACTACACATTGTCAGTAATATGATAGTCAACATATTCCTGCAAAAATAAAAGCCACAGGATGATAAGAGGTAACCCTAAACAAAAGTCACAGCAGATGAATACTTTTACAACTGGTTAACCAAGTATGTGATAAAAGGCTGCCATGCTTTAAAGAATGTGTCATTAGACGGAGAACATCTTCAAGAAGATCTTTCAAGAACCTCAAAGTATCTCTGAGCCAGTGTTTGAATCAACGGGATTAATCTTCTTGCTAGAACAGTAGTGTGTGCAGTACATTGTGATTGGCTGTTTTAGGCTTTTCTTCAGGTTGAATCTTAAAGAGCTGTGAGGGCTTTGATTCAATAGGTGTTCCAAGTATTTTACTAAAAACACTGAATGTGGATCTCCAGATATCCGAGAACTTGAGACGGAACCAAAATGTGTGCGCTAATGTGGCTGGTGAGTATCGACAGCTATCGCACCCGCTGGTGAAAACGTCTTTGACAGCTGCGATTTAGACAAATGGAGCGTATGCACTATTTACAATTGAACGAGGCCGTGTGGAGCACAACTTGATTGGCTGTGCTCATCTTCTGTGAAATGTGTCTTCTGATCTTAAGGGAAATTATTTAGTTTTCGTACGAGCCCCGTCCCTGGACTGCAAATATCAACAAAAAAAAAAGTGTTTCAAACAATATATTTATTGTCTTTTTAAATGTTTTTAATTCCCTTTTATTTTGAAGGGCAATTCCTCTCATTGACTTCCTGTTCCTGTAAGAACTCTCTTTGGATGCAATGAGGTTTTTCATTCCAGATAAATTTAGATATTATTCTGTTGGGATTTATTTTTTACACTGAAACAGGTACAGGAACGTGGGGAATGTATTCATCTTAATTAGATTCGTCATGCTTGAGTAGTACTGATGCCAAATGTCTTTCACCACAGCTGTAACCCACAGGTGGATTCATATGCTCAGCTCTGTAATAAGGACGATGTTAAACTGAAAGTGAGTGTCTTTGCAAATTCCCTGCAGAAAGGTTGGTTTTTTTTCAGCTGTTTTTCAAGATTGCATCTTTTTTTGCAACATATTTACTGTTTTCCTGCTTTTATCTTTTGTATTCCTCCATTGCAGTCCATAGACGTTTTAATCAAAGGCCACATGCTGATGAATCCTTCCCTGGCATTTCAAAAGTCTGTGTATGATCAAATGTTGTCATTCCACTCCCAATATATCTCTGTACTTGGCAGAACGTCCAGCTTGTGATCAAGCAGCAGCTAATCTTTTCTAGAAAAAAAAAATAACAACTCCCTATTTGATGTCTTGGCCTAAAAGGTTTAAATCCTCCCATGTCCTTGGTATGTTTTGTAAACACAGATTTCTTTGATGCTCGAGTCAGGTAACAGATTTCATTTTATTGCAGTAAATATCTGATACTTTTTTGGATTATTACATCTGTTTTATGAAGTATTTAATGGACAAATGAACAGATTTTTTCTATTCATATTGTATCTTTTAGTCTAACGTGCAGACGGCGCCTTACTGCTGCATATTATATGCCATCCATTCAATGTGATTCATTCATTTGTTCTGCCAGTGGCTCTGGTTTGTCAGCTGAACTAAATAAGCATTCAGCCATATTGCTGTTTGCCTGACCATGGAATCAGACTCTCCCTCTGGATATAAGACTGTATTTATTGTAACCCATTTATTTTTACAATTATTCATCCAACTCCCAAAAGGAGTCTCATTTTGTGGAGTAAAAAAATTGAAGGGATTAATTCATTTCATGTGTAGTCAAATCTAAATTATGCAAATGTCTAAGTGAAAAGAATGAAGATGGGAAAGAATTAAGAAATGCACATAGTAGTAAGCGAGACAGATGCACATGCGAGCTCGTGTTGCACCGAAGCTCAGCATTGGTTGAAGCTGCAGCAGAGCTCACACAGCATCGTTCATCCCCCCCATCCCTCGCTCTCTGCTCCACCTCACTCACTCACTCACTCACTGTATCTCGTCTGCTGACTGAGGTATTCCTACGAGCACAGACTGGGGCAGCTAGGAATTACAGTGAGACTCTGTGTGTCTGTGTGTGTGTGCATAAATTCATCCTCCAGCCGTCTTCCTTGGCTCGCCTCTCTGCGTCCTTTTTCGCCTGGATACCAGTCCTCCCTCCCCGGGTCAGGAGCTGTGGATTTGCGGGTCAGAGTTAGAGATCATGGACCAGGGAGGAGCAGGGGACGATCAAGGAAACTGGGTCACTGGCAGTCTCTCCTGACTGATGCCTGTTTGGACCTGGAGGAATGGGGTGCACCACCAGCGCGGTTGTGTTTGACGGGCTGCGCACGGTCTTAGAGAGGAACTGTAGTGACTACATCTGTAAGGGAGCAGCTGAGCCCATTGGGCCGTCTGAGGCTGAGCGAGCGCTGAGTCGGAGAGAGTCGCGAGCAGTGCCAACACCGAGAGTACTGAAGGTGTGTGTGTGTGTGTGTGTGTGTGTGTGTGTGTGTGTGTGTGTGTGTTGCATTCAAATTGACACAAAAATATATGTATTTCCATATTCTGTATATTAAAGCTGAAATGAAAGATCATTTTCAACATCAATTAATCTGCTATTTTTTTGTATAAAATCAATTCATAGTTTTTCCTAGAACAGATATAAACAGAGCCCAAGGTAACGTCTTTTAAATGTCTTGTTGTGTCCATAAAACAAACACTTTCAGTTTTCTTAAATACAAAACAGAGAAAAGCAGAAAACGTCATATTTTGAAAAGCAGGAATGAAGTGAATGTTTAACACTGTGCCCTGAAAAATTACTGGAACAATCCACTATCAAAATTGTTCACAATTAGCTTTCAGTTTATTCTCTGATTGATTAAGCGACTGATTCTTTCAGCCCTGAACTATGAGGCGGCTCAGAGACCTTTTCTTCTTTCACTGCAAAAGCTATTGAAAGTGGTGTAAAGGTTCCTTTCAAACTAGTGTTTCTGCTCAGTCAGCCATGTCATACTTCTTCATCTTCTTCGTCTTCTTCTTTATAAAACTATTGATGCAATAAATTAATAGTTAACGGCAAAAAATATATAAAACAGAGAAAAGCAGTAAATCCTCATATTTGAGAGGCTTGAACCAGCAAATGTTTTGTATTTTTGCTTGACAGATAAATGATCCGAGTTGTTGATTTATCTTCTGTTGATCGACTTATCGACGACGCACTAATTGTTTCACGAGCATATAGTACATGTCTGGAGTGCTGTCTTTAAATGTCTAAAACACAGCCTTTTATAGAGCTGCCTCTAAGTGGGTCTTTGACTTTGACATGTTTGCAAATTATTTATGCGCCGTTCCTTCTATTAGGACGGCAAAACGCAGCACATGATTGTGATAAGTGATTCAAACGTTAATGATATTAGAATATTTATGTGCAACATTTTCACCACATTGACGCATCATTTTGACATATTTGTCAGATTCTAGATGCAATTAAAGCAATAATAATCATCATCCTCATTTCAGCCATATGTATCCACGAGTGCGAACCGTATAAAATGTAGGGCAGTGGGAGGGCTGGATCTTGCCTCTGTGCTGCTGCATGGGTTAAAGCCTCTGTGGGCCGGGGTGGGGATGAGGGGTGGGGTGGGGTGGGGTGGGGTTGGGGGGACAGTGAGCTCTGTGTCTGCTGGAAATCAATCACCGCTCTTTATCTGTGAACCGGCGGGCTTGGCAGGGCTTCTGCTTCTCCGTACCAGCTTGCCTTGCCCTTCTTGTTTGTGGTTACTTACTATACTGTGTGTGTGTGTGTGTGTATGTGTGTGTGTGTGTGTGTGTGTGATGTCTTGTTCCCGTCGCTGGTTCATCGGATTCACAGCAGAGAGCAGAGTGACGGTGGCCCCGGCTGACAGCAGAGAATTAGGTCAAGGGCACGGCTGCTTCTCTTGGCTCGGGGATGGTCTTATCATCCAGACGGGGTTAATTAATCCTCTGTCAGCATTTAGCAGTCTTACAAATCAATAGTTTAAATGTGTGCAGGGATGTGGTTTGCTTAACACATTTTTGTCAGAGTGCAACTGTATGGCGGTAAAAGGTTATCAGCCAAGTCAAAAATTTAACTAAATGCATCACTAAATAATGAATTGGTTTAATAATAAGAATGGATTTTTAAAGGGGACGTATTGTGAAAAACTCACTTTTTCAGTTCTTGTGCATATACCTTTTATCTCTGGTGCCTACCAACCCACAATAAGACAATGTTTGAGGAATGCCTTGGTCAGAAAGCTCCCCTTCTTATTTCACATGCAGGCTCATTAGAATATCTGAATAACTACCATTATGAATAACTACGCCCACGGCTTGAAAAGTAGGTTTGCAAAGGCCATATTTTTATATTTGGCTTGGAGACTGAAATTTGGCCTAGAAGTTTGTGAGAGTTGTGTGTGTGCGTGGGTGGACGCATGCATATGCATGATCGCAGCTATTGCGAATTTGCGCTCGTTATCATAAGTGTTTTATTTATTCGTGTTGAACGTTTTTGACTCATCTGATCTGTAGCTCCGCTGTAGGATCCACGTCTTGTTCCGTAGACACCGACTGCACATTTCTTTAAGAATTTCCAAAATGAAGCAGCAGCGAACGTGGTCCTTTCTGTACGGGATGTTGTTCCTCATCACTATTTGCCCCTTTTTTTTTTTAATTCCTTTGGCCTGGTTCTAAAAAGATATACACCATTGTGTTTGCCCTTTTTTTAATTCCTTCTGATTGCAGCAGGTCATTATTTCTGGGAATTTAAAAACCGAGATGATGGGGTTAAAGGCCAGGCACACACTCGCTTACACGCGCACACACCCACAGACAAAGCTGTCTGTGGGTGTGTGCTGTATCTGCACTCTCTAGTCATGGAGTAAGTAATTAAACAAGCTGCTTTGGCTTTTTCACTGCTCTGTTATTTCACTCGCTGATTGCAACAGCTCTGCCATTTCCTTCCTTGTAGAAACTCTGGCTTCTCATTCTCCTCAGGAAGGGATCTGCCTTCAGGAATGAAAGTCACTGGTTTGAGATAATGCATCAGTGTGTGTGTGCCGTGTAATTCAACAGTGTCGTGTTTGGCTCTTGCTCTTGAGAAAGTTCATGCATCATCATTCTTTGCTTTCACAAAGGTTCTGTTTTCCTACCTTTTTTTATTTCTATGAAATGTTCGAATGCTGTAACAGAAGCGTGGAAGTGTCTTCTGGCTTTATCAGAGGAATGTTGTTGCAGAGAAATGAAGAGAAAGTGGAGATGTCAGCTTGGTTACAGATGAAAGTGTTTCTTATCTGTCGATGTTTTGGGAGGAAGGCTTCTAATTTGGACCTGTTATGGTTTTCCTTTCAATGAACCATGGCTAATGAGTCAATTATGCTTTGTTTATAAGTTCCTTACTGAGTTTACTAGGTCTGCATGTCATCAACCAGAAACTATTTACAGATTAAATCCATTTAATAGCTTGAATTACTTGACTAATGCTCTCCTTTCCTCCTCGACAAAGGTCGCGTCACGCTCTTGGTTGAAGCATGTGTGTTTAATGTGACATTGTGAAATCTTAGTCCTATTGTCATAGTATGGAGGACGAATGACTTATTCATAAAAATAAATGAATGAATGCCAAATTAATAAATAAATAAATAAATGTTTAATTTCTAAATACAATATTGAATAAATAAATGTTGTAATTTATCAGAAATTAATATTTTATTCAATTTTACATTTCTACAAATTGCATTCATGTGTTTCTGTATTTCTACATTTTTACTTTTATTTCTACTTATATTTTTTACATTTCTTCATTTATGTCTGTATGTAAACGAGGTAGGTGACCTCACTATAAAGCAAGATTGGTAGCAATGAATTACCAATTGATTCAATTGAATTCATAATTAATTATTTGAGTATTTTTGTGATTAAATAATGAATTCAATTATTTATTTCTTTGATTCAGCCTTTGCTTATATATTCTTATGTTTATCCATGTGTAATTTGAATTGTTTTTCTTTGCGTTTGTATTACAGTACATACTACTATATTTAGTGTTTCATTTGTTCATTTGAATATTTCTGTATATATTTCAAAATGTATCTTAATATCAATGTATTTATTGATGATTAAGTCACTTGTTGTCCTCCAAATCATCATTTCCTGTATACAGTACAGCACATCTCCACATAACTTTCTCTGCTGATGTTTCCTCTTCGATAGCGCTCTAAAGGTGTAACTTTTGACACATAACCAGCAGAACATGTGTTAACATCATTGAGCACATTGACCACCAACAAGATCAACCTCCCTGCAGCTTTCATGCATTAGCTTAATGGATTTTCACATGCACACGGCACATTTTGCTTGGCGACAGGGTTGTTTTTCTTGCTGATTGCTTCCTACTTTTGAGAAATATCAGCCACCCTGACGTTGCTCTGAGGACGTCACAGCATTGATGTGTGTGTGTGTTGTGTGTGTGTGTGTTCCGTGTGTGTGTGTGTGTGTGTGTGTGTGTGTGTTGCTCTCTTGCTGACTGATACACTCGACCATTATCTCCAGCTCTCAGGCTCATGTACTTAAAAGACAGTCTGGCAACAGCAGTTAGATTTTTCCCACAGATTCAATTGCAGCATTATTAATTTTCAATACTGTTAGTTACATTTAAGGCTTTGCACTGATCAACAAAACTCTACTAAATTCTCTTCTCTCGACCCGTAATGCAGTAGATTATATTACTGTCCAGGTATTGGAGACTCTGTTGTGTGTCCTCGTGATTACATCCTGTTATTGTTGATGCCATTGTGTCCCGCGTCCTACTGCAGTAACGTTATTAACAGAGGGTGTAGACACGCTACGGTGTCATTATCACCTCCATGTTAACATCTCATTCTCACAGTTCAGCACTCTCTGGGGGATAGACTGAAAACAAGCTGCAGGATGGTGGGTCCTGGTGGTGCTGCTGCTGTATCGGGGCGCCGAGGGGCGGGCCGTGTTTTTGTTACATTACAGGTTACACCCTGTTTTGCTTTGGCTCATGCTGGGATGGCCTGGAGATTGCATCAAGCCTGTGTTATGTAATCAAGAAGCCCAGTTGTAGTGAAATGTGAATATTGTGTAAGAGGATGTGGCATGTGAATTTTAAATGAATTACTTTGTTGGTCTCTTCTCCCCAGTTTTGACATAAAATGACTTAGTGGTGACACATAATTAAAACCATCAAAAGTCTTAAATGGACACCAGAACCGGAAGAATTGTATCTTAAAAAAGTTTATTCTGCCTGGTTGGTTTTAGCCCAGTTCCAGACTTCTGAATCACCACCAAGCCTAGGTTGGTCTTCATCCCTGTGTATGTGGTCATCAATGAAACAATCTGTGTACTAGCAATTCATTACACTGAGCACAGGCCATATTCAACCTTATTTGAGCAGAATAGACTTTTTCCAAAACATCCTGTCCATCTGCTTCTGCCCATTAGAAAACGTTGTTGCGTTTGTTCTGCCCCTTAAAAGGGCTCAGCGGGCCTTCCTGCTCAGGCCCAAATGCCAAATTACCCAAAACAAACACATTTGCATTGGTTTCCATGGATAAATCCGCCTAACATTACAAGGTCTGAATTTAATTTAAGCACTGTGCCACACCAACGTGTACCCCATGTATCATGGCTGCAGTGCATAGAGGAAGTCTCTCTGAAGTTTTTTATCTCTTCTTGCTGCAGATATGAGATCTCCGGGAGAGGAAGCCTTCTTTGTACAAACTCAGAGATCAAAGTCAAACATTTAGTACTTGAAATGTAGCATTTCTGTCAATGCACAATTAAGTACATTACAGGAAATGTCCAACAATGGCGGTGGGTTATCATGGTAGGCTTTAGTGTAGCTCAGTGGATAGTCCACTAAGTTGCATTTCTTTTGAACAGTATGTTCCTGCAGACTCTGGTTGGTCAGAATGCAAAAAGACTTAATGGATTAAATTGTGTGTCAGTGAAACAGTGTTTAACCATAGCAACAACCGGAGAGTGTGACACACTGAACAAGGAATTCAATTCTGGTTATGATAAACATCCAATGAAAAACAGCTCATAGAATAGTGGAATTATCAAATATAATCCTGATGCATGTTTTCATTATCTTGCCAAATTTGTTTCTGGAAACATCAATGTTATTTACAGAATTCACTTTTCTTTTTTTTTTCTTTTTTTTTTTTATATAAAGCATTTCAGTTCAAAGTGGTTGTGTACAGTATACTGTAAAAGTAAAGTGACTAAGAGCACACAGGTATCTGAGACAGGAAGTGTCTGATGACGCACTTTGCTGCTCTGTGAGCTGACATGCCCGCAGAACGACACTGATTTGTAACACTGATCTCACTCCACTATGGAGCCTGCATGCACCTGATGCAGAGGATCATCTTATATCCCTTAAACACACACATAGTCCCCGCATGGATCAAGGCACGCTGATCTGGAGCTGTGCCAGAGGGCAGATCTCATCATCGTCAACTTTTCTTTTGCCGTCATCGGAATTGCATATTGGTGTGCCAGACAGGAGTGACCTGATCTTGTCTCAAGTCTGTTTTCTCTGCCTTCAGTGTTTGGGGTGAGGTCTTAGGTTGGGTTCAAATGAGGGCAAGGTGAAACTTTTGGGGCATCCTGGTGCAAACAGGGGCTTGTGGCGATACTCTAATTACTCAAACTATTTATTAATTTTTTTTTTTTAAAGTCAGTGACATAGGAAGTGAGGGGAAAACAGTCCAAAGGCTTCCTCAGCTGACAACTTTACACGTCACCGATGGCAGTCCTCGCTTAGCCGCCACCAGGAAGCCCAACTTCAGACTGCAGCACCTGGAGCAGACGCTCAACTGCACACACAACTACAATGACTGCCCTTCATTTCTCTATTCTGATATCAACCCACTGAATCACAAGCACTCACAGCTAAATTTAAAATCTGACATCGCAGTTATGGGGTTTCTGAATGAACTATTGTTTCATATTGTGCAGTTATGCCTTGATCTGCTGTATTGATATACAAGATAACTAATATCAGAGAGAGTTAGTGGCAACAGAAATGTCACCCTTAACTGCTTGGCCATGTTTGTAGCGTAGATTAAGGCCAAAATTGAAAAGTATTTAAATATTTGAGTCCTGAGTCTGTGTTAGGGGGAGTTTGGGAAGAGATGGGGGTGTTTAGGTTGTATGTTGAGCACGGAGGGCTGGCTGGGGTCTTGTTGGACTATGGCTGTACTTTAATTAGAGCTGCAGCTCACAGATATTTTCATCATCAATTAATCTGCAGATTATTGGTTTGAATCGGTTTTGTTTCGTCTATGAAATGTCCAAAAATAGTGAAACATGCCGATGCCAATTCACAGGTCTTGTTGAAGCCTGACCCATTGTCTAAAACTCAAAAATATTCAATTGTTTATGTTAAAGAGAAACAGCAAATCCTCACATTTGAAAACCTAAAACCTGACCATGTTACCATTTTTTGCATTAAAGATGACAGAAACAATTAACTGATTATCAGAAATCTTTATGATGATACAGGTTGATGCGAGAAACAATATTCGTGTTAATCATGATATCGATTTTGACCGTAATACTGATGCCTGTGTGGGGCCCATAGGGGCATGTGACTGTGGGAGACGAGCAGCTGACCAAGCCCCCCCCCCCCCCTCCTTAACTTTAGATTCAGGCGTGAAAAGATAACATCCTCTCCTGCTGTGGCCCTCTGAGGAATCTGTAGGTCGGGCCCACTCCTCTGTGGGTTGACTGGGGCTGCGTCGTGCTGGAATGCCCCTCAAGCAGTTGCATCAACAAGCAGCGAGACAGAAGCCGAACCTAATCTCAAACTCTGCCATTACTAACGGTTACTTTCTCAGCTGCAGTCAGAGCCAGCAATAAAAACTTTGGTGACTAACAGGACTGTCACAGTTTGAGACGACTAATTCGCTGTAATGTTGTGTTGATTCAGATGGTGTTTAATGCTCTTCAGTCTTTAGCAGTTAATGTGGGTCAAGATTTGTCCATGTTGTTTCTGAAGCGCCTGCCGCAATCTGATGAGCTCCGTCTGGCAGCTTATCTGTGATGTTTATGGCGAAAATCGCTTCTAAATCGCTGCCGCTGATTCGTCACTCGGTGCCCTCATACTGTATGTCGATGCTTGAGTGGCTTCTTTGAATGTGACACGAAGTGCCCCATTGTTGTCTCATTCTCTGCTAGCTTGTTCCTCTTGATACAACTTAAGCAAGCTCCTATTTCAGCTGTCCCACACAAGGCGTGGACGATCCCCAACCAGACTGTAATACTTGAGGAATGTGTATCTTTTGTTTGCCTTTTGTCAACCCTGTGTCACTGCAGGTGGATGTAGTGTGGGGTCAGATAAGTGTGTGTGCGTGTGTGTGACTCCCCCAGGCAGCACAGCTGAGTGTAGGAGGGGCCATGTCCTCCGCCCGGGTGTGAGTCCGCTGCTTTCAGTCAGACGGAGCAGTCTGAGAAGGGAGGGTGTGCGAGCACAAGGCTGTGAGGGGAAATGCAAACTTCCCAAACTTTTTTTTCCAGCACTAGGATTTTCTCCATCGGATATGCTGGCTGCCCACTTCTATTTGGGATCTAGCTTTGTGATACCTTACCACAGCTGTTGACAATGCAAGGAAGGGCTAATAAAGCTCCAAAGAAGGAGTTGGTCATTGAGAGTCCGCAGCAGTACAAGAGCTTGGCTGCAGCTGAGGCTGAGGTAGACACGGTGCCACAGGTGGTGGTAAGTCATTCTAGGACTTTTCATTTAAAGACGTGAGACTTTTTAATTAAGTTTTTAAAAAAAAAAAAAAAAGCTGTTATGATTTATAAGTGCATATTTGACAGTGTGCAGGGCTCCAAAGGTTAACCACAGTCGTAAAGTCCAGAAGCAGGTGTCATGTGAGCGTCCACGCTGCCTCACAGCTCTTTCATTATACACAACGTTGCCAACTCGCAATTCAAAATGTGCAACGTTAGCACCGGCAGAGAGATGTTGAACTTTACCAGCACTTAAACACCTGGAGGTGAGCAGCAAACAGTTTCCTCAAGCTCCTTCTTAAAGATGACTTGAGCTTGTTAAACAATTTATTTGGCTCAAAAGTCAACGCCGACGACAGCGTTGATATCCTGCCCTGCGATGAAGGTGTCCAGTGGTGTGGATCTGCAGAGCCACACAAAGAAGACGGTAGAAGATTGAATGCATCAGTTTGTAGAGAGGCACTACACAGCACCATTGTTCATTGCTGTGAGAGGGTGCAGTGATGGGAGGAGTGGGTGCTGCAGCTAAACAGCTGCTAGATCACTGAGGAGAGGGAGTGGAAGGGATGGCTTCATAACTTTCTGTTTTATGGGCTTTCCAAGCACGACTGTTGACTTAATTGTACAGATGTAAAACATGCAGCTTGCATGGTTCTGGTCTTATTTTATTTGTATACTGCATTCAAAATTGTTTCTGGTGTATTTAGAAACGCTGGAAATATAGGAAATGTATTTAGAAGTGCACTATTTTCAGTTTGAAGACATAAGACAAAGACATAAACTCAACAAGTGTTTTCAAAAAGCCCTTTTTTCAAGGACTAATGTGACAATATTACATAAAAAGTTGTGACTAGATCCGTTCACTATGGTCAGCACTGCGGGTGGAGGGAATGACGGAGCTCTTGCTTGCATGGCACTGTATGTATGTTCATTTTCTTACTCAGTGCTGAGTGTACTGTGTGGTTGACCACCTTCACTGGCCACTGACAGAGCAATGTGGGAGAGCCCACAGGGGTTTGGAGTGAAACAATAGTCAGCAATCCAGTGAGTGCGTGAGGTCAGGAATCCATTACTGGCGAGAAGAAGGCACAAATATTTGAGCAGCTATACTTTAAATACCAGAATCCCTTTTTTAAATGCACGTGTTTTCAGCTTCAGCAGGTATTTGGGCTGTAAAAGGAGTTTTGGTGGCGTAACACAATGAAATACTCTCTCTTTGTCTTTGTGTGAGGCTGTTCCTTATCGACAGTCTTTTCCCCTCTGAGCTGAACTCCCTCTCACTTACAGAAGGTGTTTGTTAATTCCCCTGGTTTTGTCTACTTACATTGTCAATGTTTTTCCCCTGGTAAATAATGACAATGCATCTGTGTGTACCTGGTGTTCTTAAAGGTTCAATGTGTAATCCCGAGCTACCCGCTCCAAAGAAATAGGAGGCAGTATTTCACCTCTAAACTGGGCCCATACAATCTCTGGTGTTTGGATTTTAGTTGTAGTAGTTTGTCACATTTATTCCATTCTCATTTATTCTTTATATTGTGTATTGCTCATCAGTCAGTGGGCAAGAATACGCAAAAATCGACCAAACTTCTGAAACTCTTGAGAGCCGGTCAAAAAACAAGTTATCTTATAATCCTCACGTGGCGCTTATGAATCTGTGTTTACTGGGGCACTAATGTTAACCAGGTGCTGTAGAAAACAACCTGCATATTTTTGTCGTCCTCCCGGTGGCGGCGCAGCCAGGAGATCATCCCGCCGGGAGTGTAGAGAGGTCACTCGGGATCAACCTCCATTTGTGCTGTGGATAACTGATAATGTCGCAGCCGGCCTTAGATGGCAGACATGGTGGCACCGTCTCTGGTTGCTGTCCCCTCCTTGTCCTTGAAACCTTGTCCTCTGTCGTCAGTGTGAGCTGTTCTCTGTTATTAACAAGGTTGCTAGCAACATGTATTCAAGCAGGTCAAAATCCGTGACTCTCCCTCTGAGATCATGCTAGTATTATCAGTCCCAGATGTGGAGGGAACATGTGGGCCGAGCTGTCGCTCAGCACTGAAATCTGGCGATGTGCTCATTGTGCACTCCGCTGTTTCCCTGGCCGTTAGATTTATCCTCCCGGCACATCAGCTACAAGTGGTGACAGCTGACTTTCCATCTAATAGCTTCTGTAACTTTGCAGTGCATAAGCTCTCTTCAGCGTCGGTCACGGGAGTTTAGTGGGTAAATATTTCAACATCCTGAATACACTGTGACATGATGCACCACACATCTGTAATCACCTTTTGATAACATCTGCTCTTGAGAGTCAGCCACACAACGGCATTTGCAAACTGACTTCTGATTAGGGATTCTCATCAAGATACGATGAAGGTAAAAGAGGAGGTAGGAGGGTTGTTTGTTTTACGATGTGGCGCCTAATTGTGTTGCATGTAGTGCCTATAATTGAGGTGGAGTGTGATTGTTTCCTTGTTTCCTTGACATGCTTGTCATGCGTGTTAGCTCTCACGGAGGGATAAGCTCATCAAGACCTTCCCACTGCTGAGGCGGATGCATTTGCTCTGGGCAGATGGAGCCCTGATTGACTTAGCGCAGTGAATCCAGCAGATAGCATATGTTGGTAAAGCCCAATGTGACAGCACAGCTAGATCCATCAAACTCAATGTACAGTAGAGTTGGCACAACACAATCTCTGCTCCTCTGCACAACTATATGCTTAATTACATCCATTCTTTTTTCTTTTTTTTTACTTTCTCTTATGTATTTTATCATCTACTCTCTTTTATTGTCGAATGTCATTGTCTATTTGCCCTTGTTTAAACGTGTTGCATTCTCATTTTATATTGGATGGCACTTTGAGCTACATCTCTAGTATGAAAAGGGCTCTATCATAAAGTTTAGTATTATTATTGGCTGGATTTGCCTTGGAAACCCTGTAGGCACGGACTAAGAATATCATATCAGCTTTTCTGTTTTTTTTTGGTGCTTAGTCTGCCAAATCTTTTAACTGTAATAATATACGTATTTAACGTACATACAGAGATACAATTCTTCTTTACTGTGCATGATATTACATGGTAGTGTATTACATGGTGGTGTGTTACATGGTGGTGTGTTACATGGTGGTGTATTACATGGTGGTGTATTAGATGGTGGTGTGTT
>CALSCE010009132.1:2513220-2565640 GCA_943593645.1 Bovichtus variegatus
CAAATCCTCAGCGACGTCCTCAGGGACATGCTGCAGTTCCCCCTGGAGGACTTTGAGGTAAGTTTCACACCTGCTTCGTACATGCAAGTCACATCCGCACTTACTGTAGTAATTCTGGCTGTGGGTATTGTAGCTGGGATAATATTCGTGAGCGGTAAGATGTTAACGATGGAAGTGATGTGAAATTAGTGCTGGTGTGAAGCTTAGAGAGTGGTAACACTGCCAGAGTTAGGGCTTTGATTTCCATTGCACCTACTCATGTTACTGCTATGGAAAGAGAGGCACTCTGGGTAAAAAAAAATATCCTTAAATAACGGGAGACATTAAAGAGTTCTTTTTGGAAGGGGCTCCATTTATTGTTTTCTGTCCAACATCATTATTTACCCACCCACTTGCGTGTTTTCTATGTTGTATTTGTTTGAGTTCAGCAGTCTTTTCCTTTGACCCAGGCGTGGCCAGGGCTGTGAGTACAGGGTGCGGTTGTTCGCTGAGGTTTTCTTTTTGTTTACATCCTTCCATGCTGTAGAGAGAGATAGAGAGAGAGAGAGAGAGAGAGAGAGAGAGAGAGAGGGGTCATCTGTTTAATTGGATCATTCTGTCCCCAATGTTGTGACAGAGCAAGTGTTATCTCCAGCCACATTGTACAGGACGTACGCTCCCTCACACTTTCCACGGTGAGGATGGAAAATCTAAAATGGAAATCTGGCCCAGTGCTGGTACTTCAGGAAATGATACTTGATCCAAAGATTTTCTTACCAACAGCCGCAATGGGATGTGCAGCATATCCTCAAATCTGACCCTGCTGCTCTGTCTCACGATCCAGTGGAAGTTTTATTTTATTGTTATATGCCCACATAAGATAGTACAGATAAGAGGGATGTTATATTGATTTATTTACAGTGGCTACTGTTGTATAAAGCTACTTTTTATTGTATCATGTGATTGTAAAAGAGTAATTGATGCACATTAAAACACTTCCTCTAAAGTCCCTTTCCCACCTGAAGCGTACCTTGTAAATCTGCGGCAGTTCTCCATGTCAGTCATGTGGATGGAGAAGCTGTATATTCATTTCCAAAAAATCTTCCACCACAGTGTCCACAAATGCCCTGATAGTGTACACAAAATGTTGCCGTATTTTTCAAATGAGAGGATTCTCTTGTAATAAAGTCAGAAGGAAAATGTGTTTTTTTTTCCGACATCAGCAAAACCAGGAATTCTGACAACGCCCTTGAGTCAGGAACCAAACGGCGACACGTTGTCTGATAAAGTTATTTTCCTAGTTGTTAGTTAGTAAAAAAGTGAAATGATATATGATAAGCACTTGAATGCACCAGATGGGTCGATGTTTCAAATCAATTTGTCTTTTCAAATGTCTGAATAGCTGCTTTATTATTATACCATACTGTGCTTCACTACTATACAATTACATTTAATATTTTGTATTTTGCATGTTTTACTGCTGTACTACCACAGTATATTAATATCTAAATATTAATATGTTATACTGTCTTACTACATTTTATACTATATGATATTTATTGTATGTTGCTGTATTAATACAGACAACACTAAGTATCATTACTTAATCACATTATATATTTTTCTGGTAAAACTGTGTACATACTGTAGACTAACTCGCTTCTATTAAACACAGCATTGTCACTTTACCTCGTAACTTTAATTGCTCTTATATGGTTCATATGTTTTATTTTATTCTTAAACCTAGTTGTAATACTCTACTGTATACACCTCCTTTTTTTACTTCCTTAATTATCTGTACTTATTTTTTTTCTTTGTGCTGCTGACGTGATCAATCTTATCAGAAAACCACTTTCTGACCCAGATCACCCAAACGTTGTTGTAATGGGCACTTGGGTGTATTTAGAGGGATAATCTTTCCAGTTTCTGTACTGTGGAAGGTGGCTGTGAAATAGAAAGTGCTTGTAACTTTGGGTTTGCTTCTGTATGTTGCTTCAGTTTATTAGGACCTGGCAGCTGGGTGCTCAGTGGCAGCAGAGCAGCCTTGACTTTGTCTTCTCTTGTATCAAGCTCCTCCAGCCTGCTGCTATGAACATAACACAGCAGCTTTACACACAAACAGTACGTTGTCAGGCGCTGACAGGTGATTCTGACCAAGAAACAAAAACGCCACAGTCACGGTGATTGAACCTAACATCTGTTTCGACCTCCACGAGGTTTTGATCAGCTGCGTCGAGGCCTTTTCAATGTTTGGTGCTTTTAGTGAACGGAGACAGCCAGTGTGTGAACACACAGAAACCTCAATATGCATAGAGACAGTACTAAGTATACATGTCTTAGTTGGTGATGAATCAAGGCCAAAACAGGCATTGTTATTTTTGTACAAAGCCTGTTTTTGGCTGTTCCTCATAAATAAAAAACACTATCAGGTCTCTACCTTATCTTATCCCAACTGGCACATGAAGAGTCCTCCGCTGGTACTGGTCTTCAGTGAGCCAGTGTTTATATCACGTCCATCTGGTTTAGATCTGGAAGCTGTTGGCTCAAGCCAGTTCTGTGCAGGTCTCTCTCAGAGCTTTCTCTGCAAGCTTTCTGGAGAAATTTGTTGAGGATTACCAGGATGGGGGCCCTTCCTTCCCTCAGGTCTAATATATAATATATAATATAATATAATGCCGACAGATCGGGATATTGTTATTTTTCCTTTACTTTAGCCACTTTACAGTTTCCGTGTCTTTAAAGGATAAGGCTGGTGATGTTCTTTTATTCTTGTTATAGTCAACGATCCAATGAAAACACCAAAACCACGGCGTCAGTTTCACATAAAGGATAAAGAATTCTGATTTTGGGGATCTCTTCACTTTTCCTCTTGCTTCAGCATGAGGTGAACATTTCAGTTGTTTTGGTTTATGACCTGCACTAGCTGTATTTGTTGCTAATTAGCAAATGTTAGCATGCTAACATGCTAAGCTGAGATGATTAGCATGGTAAATGTTATACCTGCTAAGCATTAGCATGTTAGCATTGTCATTGTGGGAATGTTAACATGCTGACATTAGCGTTTAGCTTTAAAGCCTAAATTCAACATCAGAGCTGCTGCCATGACTGTAGACTCGTAATCTTGTTTTTATTTTAATACATTTTTTAAACTGGGCACTGTAGTTCTGCAGAAACATTTCTCAAAACTATAGTAAATCGCGTCTTTGTTTGACTATTTTTCAACCATAGATTTGATGCACTACTATTTATTTTGCGACTATTGACAGCAGCAGGACAGTGTTTGTGAACACGTGGAGGTCTATGACACAGAGGAATAAGATATATCATGACTGGAAATACTTTTTTAGTCTTTTCATGGGATTTGTTGACAATAAAAAAAACTATATAGATTATCAACGACCTTCCTTTAACATTAAACTTAGTAAATATGAGACCAGTGCTGATGTCTCAAGGCTCACTTGGTTCAGGCAAGGTTATATATATATATATATATATATATATATATATATCCTGGGCTAATTTTGTGCTTATTTCACCAGAGAATCCAATAGTTTTCCCTTGTGGCTTGTAGCCCAATTAAAAGCTTCCTGTTGCCCAATTCCTGGCTCCCTCTTACCTCCATGCCTGTTTATTTCTGATGCTTGGATTGTAAAGATTACCATCTCCCCTGCAGGAAACCTGGCTAGCAGAGAGGAAAGGGAGACTTCGGGTTCACAAATACGAGCTTGGTGTGGAATTTGGCGTAGTTGACGCGTAATACAAGGTTATTCAGAGGGACAGTGAGGCAACGGAGAAATATTGTGTTGTGTTTTTTCTTCAATAGCTACACACACCATGTGGCCAAAGTAGTTTTATTTGATTAGGTATGTAGTCATTTTAACTGTAAACTAATGAAATGGAACGTTTCTGCTCAAAGCGCTTTTCATTTCAATGAGAATGTGTTGGGAAAAGATAATGGAGGTTTTGTTTGTATCCCTCTCATAGTGGAAAACACAGCTGACCAGCATTTGACTTGCTCAAAGCCGCAATTCCTTTTAACTCCGTCAGCTGAACGGCTTCACTTAATGGTTGTATTCATAATTCACTCTTGCTCGCAGGGATTATGTGTTTTTAAATGCACTTTATTTTTAAATTAATCCTCCTGCTAAAACCCGATGGTGATATTCTTGCACAAAGCTGTATTTTACTCGGTTACAAGTTTGACGAGAGCTCCAGTTTTTACACTTGTCAATGAGAGTGTGTATACTTCTGAGATTTGCTGAAGTTTGGCTTACAGAGCAGCTCGCACGGCTGTCGACACTCGGTTGTTAAAATACGGTTTGAGGCTTTTACTTAGCATTCTTGCTCTGCTGTGAAAGTGCTGTTTGCCTGCAGTGCTCGATGAACCTGTTGGTCATTAGTGAGAGGTTTAAATGAGGCATTAGAGATGTTGAGATGCTGATTAGTGTTGCTGCACAGCCGTGGCAGAGAGCCAGACCCGGGGTGTGTCGGTGGGTCCTCCCTCACACACTGCCCCTTTGAACCCTCAGAAAGCCATCAGTCCTTTCTCAAACATAGAATAATATTTAAAAGAACACACGGAGCAACTGTGTCCAGCTGAGAGCGCACACTGTGATACTAGGTGTCCAGCTTGAGCAATGTCTTCCACACTTTTGTTTTCACTATCACAGTTTTGCTTGTTGTAATTTCCCCGCTCTGTTTCTCTTATTGAATAAACCGTTGCTTTGTTTTGCAGATTTCAACTTTGAGGCGGCAAGGGAGAACTCTCTACCCTACAGTGCCTGAAAATGCAGAGAGGGAGGCCCAGAGTCTGTTCGTCCAAGAGGTAAGAGGATTCAAAGCCCCCTGAAAACATATTTTCTTAAACAACTTCTTAGTGTGACCAATGGGGTCGTTTATACCGTAAACATAACATTTTCCTGACAGTTCTGGTTTGGTTAGAGATTTCTGTATTTGTGTTTTTGTCTGGAAAAAAGGTGACACACAAATAAAAAAAAAACACAAAGCATACATAACAAGGTTTCTGCAGATCCGTCTTAAAAGGCATGTAATTCATTAATGTAAAATAAGGAATTAATTGGTATTAAAATGATTTCAAAATGCTAAGACATTGGAAGTAGGATTTTATGAATAATTTTTTTCTTACGTTGCACAGTAAAATCTCGAAATAATTGGCAACTTCTTTTTTATTATTATTTTTTTTTTTTAAATGTACCAAATGCCTCTCGCATTAAGGTCACACAGATCCGGATAGCGTAAAAAAATGTGTGTAAAGTAGTTCTTAAATTTCATTTTGAATCTCATTACAAAAGTCTTACTAACTCCAAATCCAACTTTAAACCTTAAGCTGTAGGAACCCTGCATAAATATATTTACAAAATAATTGTTTCTGTTATGCACAAGACATTAAGTATAAACTTCATGCACAACTGATTACACACTATAGACAATTTATTTAATTGCAGAACATGAAAAAACCTGGGGGCAGTAGGTGGAAAGTCTGGTACAAGAAATTAGGAAGTGGATAAGAAAGTATATCACTCTCACGTAAACCCCACGGACACATCGCTGCAGAATAGTGACACTAATGTGAGTGATCACACAATTTGTGAACTAATATTAGCAGCAATGTACTGTACATCGCAGCTGATTAGGAAACATCTTTATTTCAGCTAAATAGAGCATTTATCTCCTTTATGTAGAAACTGTTTTGATATCTGGGCTCATTACAGATCATTGCTGGAGGCAACTTGACTGTTTGTTCCTCAGTAAAATCTATTTACGACGGGGGATGTAGGAATGATAAAAAGCAATTAATTTCTACAATCCGCAAGTTTATCAAACTTCTGGTTATTGTCCGCCAGTGTTGGTTTATAGTGCTGTCTGTGCTGAGTCTTGAACATATCTGCTATCAAATGGCAGCAAAATACCATAAAACAGATGTTAAGTTTCTTAAAAACACACATAGAAGCTCCTGTGTTTGTGTAGTAACTTAATTGCAGTGGGATTGAAAAAGATTCTCGTCGATTCAAATAACAGTTTATGGCTGTTTCCACAGTGGTTTACCGTCCGGCCATGTCCGGCTCTCACTGTCTTTTTAAGCCAGAGAACAACTGGCTGTCGGCCGCTCACCTTCCAGGTCAGAGGTCAATGTTTAGGGAGCGTTTGTCTGATGTCACAAAGATACTAAAACTCCCGTGTGACATCACCGGGACAGCTGTGGGGATCAACCCAGCAGGAGCGTCCCCGCTTCCCATCGCTCTGCTGATCAGGTTGCATTTCGTCTCCCCGTCAGGGCAGTTCTTGTAAACGGCACGTATTTCTGCAGAATAGATACCAGTGAGCTGCTCCCATCCCTGACTCTAACAATGAACAGATGTTTTCCAAGCAGATAGAGATACACTCCCTCCCAGTTTGTGCTAATGGATGGTTCGACAGAGTGTCACCACCGGCCGTACACTCCTTAAGGATCTCACTGCATAGAGGCTTTAGTTGTTGCTCCAAACAGCCTTTCTATTGTGATTGTGCTTTCTTAGGATACATAAAACACAACTGTAAGATAATATCTTGTCGGCGACTGCATGTTATTCATCAGATCAGTTCAACACAACAGTCATCTTGTGGATAGGTTTCATTTTATGCCAGTTGTGAGAAAAGTTGCCTTTTCTGTGGTTCCAGAGGAAGCTGTACGAAATCTGATATTTTTTCACTTCAAGTTTGCAAAGCTCCTAGCATAACACGCCGGAATATCTGACTCAGCTGTCGGGTTGCATTGTGGGTAATGTAGGCAACAAAAAAACACGATATCTTTGGTTCTGCTGCATCAACTTTAAACTACCGTCCATTGTGAGTGTGACTGATTGCAATTCTAAATCTGCAGAGTACTCTTTGAAAGGTGTCGTATTCTTCAACTGAAGTGCAGGTCAGATGGATGAACAACATCTGAAGCCTCCTCCCCCAACCACTCTCCGACATTTGAATTGGGAGGCTGCTTCCGACAATTTCTGTAACTTTCCCTAACCAACAATCTGATCAATCTTCATTTTTGAATGAAGAACCACGAATCCCTCGAAGGAAAGATTGTGTAAAAGTCTATATTTCCATATTCAAACAGTTATTGCATCTCGCCTCTCTAAAGGACTTTTCGCCACAACTTCAGACATGATTGGACAAAACAAACTAGTTCTTTTGACACATACTGACATCTCAACAAAGCCCTGCAGTACTACTGCCCTGTGTGTTTTCTAATGTTGTCCCACTGTACAGTGTGTTATAGTGGTCGCTCATTTGTTCCTATTCTTTTCTCAGTGCATTAAGACCTACAAATCTGACTGGCACGTCGTCAACTACAAGTACGAGGACTATTCTGGAGACTTTCGACAGCTGCCGAAGTAAGTCCGCAGTTGAAAACTCCAGCACTGCTGTACACTATATTCACAGAGGTATATGTGATGGTGTGCAGCTAAGTAAGAACAGCTACTGTATTTAACATATGGATGCCAGAGGTTTTAAACTCAAACACAAAGTGCACACACAGTCTCCCACATTTGTGAGTTTTCAGGTCACCATTTTGTTTCCTGCTTCTGACAAAATGTTGTTGAGACTTAATTTCAAGGAAACGCAGCGAGCAAATAAGTCTTATTTCCCTGCAACAAAAGAGTTTCCTTTTTACGGTGCACTGGATAATTCCCGGCTGCAGCCAGTGCGGAAACCACCCTCATTGTCTGGAGGTTGTGTCATCAGCTCCGGCCTCTTCCCTGAAGAATATCTGTTTTACTGCCAACATGTCAGACTACGAGGTTGACGATGACCTTGTGATCTTGACGCTGTCACTGCTGCCAAATGTTCTGTGACTGTGGTACTGAATCTGGGGAAGTTAAAACAATACGTGGATCGCCTGTTAAAAACCTCACAATATTTTTGTAAGTAATTCTTACCTTTGGCACGTTTAAATTTTCCAGCAGGCAGTATACACCTCAAGTCTCAAAACAGCTGCAAATATGCAGAATGACGAAATCATAAGGAAAAATTACATCCAACAACTTCAAACCACATGTGGCTAGAAAAACGTGGAGACTGAACTGAAAAGAAAGTAAATAAGTAAAACTCAATCTTCCTACTAAAAGCCAAGTGCTAAAATTCAAGTACTACCAATAAAATGTAGCTACACATCAAAAGTGATAATATTATATGAGTGTGTTAAGTCACTAGTATAACAAAAGCTGTCAGATAAATGTGTAGAAATAAAAAATTAAAAAAAGCAATTTTCTTTTAAAATTGAATGGACAAGAAATGTTAAACTTAAGAGAAATACAAATATTTAAGTTATGTTGCCAATATCTCAAAACCAGAGTACACAGTTACCCTGACCTGTAGTAATATGTTGTACTTTTGATGCTGTTAATACATACGACACACGCCTGTTAATGATAATTGCTTATTTTACAGCAAAGTCTCCAGGCCTGATAAACTCGCTGTCCATGTCTTTGAAGTGGACGAGGATGTCGACAAAGATGAGGTGAGGCTATGTATTCATTCTTAACTTTTCTTCCTTTTGATTTACCACAAAAACAATCCACTCCACGGCACAGCGTGATGAAGCAAGTGTAGTTTCTACTCAGCATCACATCCCTTTATTAGAAACAAGAAAAGACTCCATGTGGCTAAATGCGTCTAATTCCAGTCATCAGTTTTGCCTTTCCTGTTTTTATTACAGCTGTTAAGGCAATAAAAGGCATTTATGTGTATAATAGCTGAATTTAATTAAGTGTAATTCAGCCTAAATACTATTGCTGATGAGCTTCTTTTTTCTTTTACACGATTACATTTCCAAGCAACATTTGGATCTTTTCACCCTCTTCTAATTATGTATGATTGAGTGAGTGTGTGTGTTTTCGTACAGATTAAATAAGTGTTTGTTGTCATTGGACTGAGTCTTCAAAGACGATACGAAGCTGTGGCTGAAACGTTATCTAACATACTTTAAATACCACGCTCCCTCAAAAGATGTATGACGATGACCCTGACCTTCTCTCCTCACCTGATCTGTCAAACTGCGCCTCCTATAGGCAACTAAATGTGCTTCAATATTAGCTGAAATACACAATTCACACACAGGTTTTTCTTTTTAACTGCGTGTTAGTTAATGTAGCTGTGATAGAGGAAGGCTGTGCCAGCTCGTGACGGGTCAGGATCTGTCCTGCTCAGCCTCACGATCAACCAACTAATGACAAGATCCAAATCCCTCTTCATCAACTGGTGCCCTCTCTCCGGCCTCCTCCTCTTCACAGCGTGATTTGAAACCGGGAGTTTGCTTGAAAGGATTTGAACTTGTCCTCTTAAATCCCCAGAAAAAAAATAAAATTTGAAAAGAAAAAGAAATGTCTGTGTGTTTTGGACCACGTACAACATCGTTTTTGAGATTTTGTTTGTCTTTTTAGTTTCCCGGGGTTCAGAAAGAAAGAATCCCGTGATTCGTCTGCCTCTCTGCGGACCGCTGAATTATGTCTAGACATTGACGAAGGAGAAACGGGCACTGAACCTTTCCACCTGCTTTTTAGATCACTCTACGAGGCACATTGGAAATATTATAGTTCCTGCCAACACTTTAAAAAACCCCTCCTGCTTTATTAGAAGGAGGAGGAGAAGAAAAAGAAGAAGAAGAGCTGGACCAGGATGAAGATATCTTGAAATTCACTCTTCTCATTGTGTGAAATTGTCCGGGATACAGTTCCTTAGTGAAGTCTTTTAAAGCCAGGACGTGTAACTGAACGACAGGGCTGATCCAAACCAGGGCAGGGCTTCTTCCTTCATTACCCTTCTAATTTATTTTTACAGATCACGATGGCTTCTGGATCATAGTAGCTTTGTTATTTGGACGCATGTTGTCTCGTGCTCACCCGCCTCATGAGTGTGTGATTTGGTCCCCGTGTCATGGATCTGCTGTGAAGATGGAGATATTTATTTAGTTTAACAGTCATAGTTTGTTTAATGTTCCTCTGCCTGCTTGTTTGGACTGAGACGGACCTACATCGTGTTCTGCTCTGTGTCGTCTCAAACCACAACATCAAAGCTTTTCTGCACAGTAAGGCGAGGGCGTGTTAAAAGCATCCACGATACGATGCCAAGATATGATGATCCACTGCACAAATATCCAAATGAAGTCACGTTCTTCTTTAACCTAAATCTGTTTGTTTTCTCCGCATATCCTTTTGCTTTGACAATTTATTTGAAACGTGTGACCGTTGTTTGATGTAATTAGCTCCACATGTGCCCCATTTTTAAGTATCGCAACTTGTTTTTAAAATGTGAAATGATTTCACTCCAGTGGTAAATGTGTGCATATGTTACAGTATGTGGGGGATAAGATTTTAAGAATCAATGACATGGTTTTTCCCTATGCAGTGTGCCCAGTATTAAATGTGTTAAATTGTGTGATCTTGTGTGTTTGTCTGCTGCAGGATACGGCCTCCCTAGGATCCCAAAAAGGTGGAATTTCCAAACATGGCTGGCTGTACAAAGGCAACATGAACAGTGCCATCAGCGTCACCATGAGGGTGAGTTAGTGGTGACGGCCACAGGTTTTGAGTCACTTTTTAAGCACAAATGCTAAATGCTTTGCTGTTTACAGCTTCGTAAATGTCAGCATTTGCTTCTTTTCTCTGTCTTATATGTTGGCAACAGCAAATATTGTCAAGATGTCACCTTTTGTCTCTTGGAACTTGTGATGGGCAATTTTCTGACTTAATTTATAAATCAGTAAAATAATTGAGAGATTAATCTTTTCACAGGTAGGCTTCTTATCACTGGCAGCATCATGGTATACTGTATAATGCAGAGGGTTTAGAAGACTTGAAAAAAAATAGCTTTTTCTTTTCCAATAATTGCACGTTGAATCTTATTTCTTCTGTTTTGTTTCAGTCATTCAAGAGGAGGTATTTCCTTCTGACTCAGCTCGGGGACGGCTCTTATAATTTAAACTTCTACAAGGACGAGAAGATCTCCAAAGAGCCTAAAGGCACCATCTTCTTGGACTCCTGCATGGGTGTGGTTCAGGTACGCTCTAAAGTATTTCTCTCAGACACAAAGGCAGTGACTGTGGTGACCTTTGATGACCTGCTTTGCCAAACGGGATATCCTGTGGCCTGGTCCCCTATGGAAATTTAAACGCCATTTACCAGAAATAAACTGAGAATGCGGGCGTGGCAGCTTCCTCCGTATTTTCCACCGTGCAGGATGAATTGTAAACTACAGTAGGGAGCATTTCAACAAGCTTTCCTCTGACGATGATGGGCTGCTCCTGAAAAGTATCGGTGAGACCCTCTGTTGTTCATTTCCCTGAAACACGAGCTCTCTCCTCCCCAAGGTTGCGCTTTACTGCTGACTCTCAAATGGTGAAACAAGGTGAATGCTGAGGCCTCACTTCTGTGCACTTTCCATCTGCCTCACAATCGATGCCACGTGCAGGGATCTTAGTGTAGGCCAAGGCTGCGTGCATTATCGCCTGTCTATCATCTCAGTCGATGGAAAGAAGCTGATCTTACTGATGAGACACTCAGCTGGCATCGGTCTGATATTGGTTGAGTGTTTTTCCAGGACGGTCTGATTCCTATTGTGTGGAGGGGGATAGTTATCAGCCCAAAATGTAGAGGAAGGAGAGGTCAACACATGCTGCTTTTAGATTTTCGGAGGCTTTATCAGTGAAGGTTATGGCGTCCGTGCTGTCCCCTCCCCACCACCCAGTTTACAAACCGCAGACCTTCACATTCCTCAGTGGTGGAAGAAGTAAGAACGCACCTCCTGCTTCAGTCTAGTCTGCCGAGAAACACGGACGTTTTCTTTGCCATATTATAGATTTTTAACCAAATGCCACAAAATACAGAAAGTTTACGTTCTTCTTCAGTTAATATCACAAAGACTTCACTTTAAACTCATTTTTTACAGGTCATTTATCAGACGCTCTTATCCAGAGCGACTTACATTGAGCTGACTAGAGGGACAGAGCCCTGGAGCAACGCGGGGCTAAGTGCCTTGCTCAGGAGCTCAACATGCAGCCTGGTATTGAACTCACAACCTGTGATCTATTTGAAAGCCTGACTACTAGACCACTAGACTACCATATTATGAATAATATTTGATTTTGTTTGCTTAATTATTTGCAACAAAACAAGGTGGATTACTCATTCAAGCTAAAAATTGAGTTAATAAACACACATCCTGAAAGCAAATGAACCAAAAAAAAAAAAGTCTTAAGCAAGAAATTAGTCATAGTCTGTTTTTAAACATTTAATTTGAATTGTATCTATAACTAAATGTAACAGACAGCTTTTGAAGACCCTTTTTGTCGACCAACAAAAAAAAACGTGTTTGGAAAATGTGTACACGACATGTACAGTTCATACAATATGAAGATTGATGCTGTGATGTGCAGTCAACCAAGGGAACAACCGAAGCATAACATTCCTACAACTGGAGTTTGACCGATACTGGATTCTACAGAGACTCGTAACTTACTCACTGTTGATACTCAAATATATTCTCAAAAGAACTGGAACCAGAAGTTGCACAGGACAGAATAAACAACAAACCTGTCCATCTTCTGCAGTTTGCAGTCAAATGAAACAATATGTCACAATAAGTTGTGATTCAGTTGCTTATACGCTGATTACGACACAGCCTGTACTTTAGTCAATAAGCCGGTCTGTTGGTGATTAACTTGCTGCATTGATTGCTCCGCCCCTTGTATAACACATACAGTTGAATCATGTGACTCTATGAGTGGAACTGCAGATGTTTAACTCTGCAGCTGTAATGGCCTGTGGAGTGACATCATGCTGAGCCTCGAGCTGCTCCTGCGCTTTATTAAGACGCCAGCATATGCTCAAACGCACAAACCATTTGTCACATATCAAATATTAATGAGGTGAAGGGCGGTGCATGTAGGTTAGGGGCAAAAAAAAAAAAAACACAAAAAAAACCCTCAACTGAGAGTTGTGCTTTGAGTTTTTTATTTTCTCTTTTCTCCGCTTTCACTTTCGTAAGAATACAGACGCTAATAATATCGTAAAACTGATTTTGACCGGTTTGTCCACTCATCTCCCGGAGGACGTGCGCAGCTGTGTTGTCTAGAAAAGTGAGACCGGTCCTCCTACCTATCAGATGATTGAGTCTGTTTATCAAGACGCCAGTTTTATTTCCCCTCTGCATGTTTACTCAGCCAGTCTCCCTCCCTATCACTCCCACTCTGCTGTTTCAACATAGCAGGCCGGCTACAGTGATAACCACAGCATAACAATCCACTGACTGCTGACAATAATGAGATGACTTCCATGTTCAGCTAAAGAAATATTGCATTAATACTGTGGCACGGACACACTGCGGCTGAATCAGCAGTTCTGACTGGGATATAAAAGCCTAAATGGGACAGTGACATCATTGAGGTCACAGTTCGCCGCTGCAGGTCCAGCCCCGTTTTCTCTGCTGTGGTCTTGGCAGAGCTGAACGCTTTGTTAAGCAGATGGAAATCATCTGTTCCTCCCTAACTCACATTGTCCATTTGCTTTTTATGGCAGTTAAATTAAATCTGTGTTCAGCCTCCCATCTCTTTCCAAAAGCGTGACTCACATATTGTAGATCTTCGGTATATTGTTATTGAATATTTACTTTTGTTTTTGAAGGCTCAGAACTGCATTATACAAGGAAGTTACAATGAAGAGGGTGGAATTAAAGTGAAGCAAGCGTTGATTCAGATCAGGAAAGTTGCGCTGCCTTCGGAGGAGCTGGCAGATGTTAGATGTTAGCGTTGGACAGTGGGATGAAAGGCTGTCGTGTCCGAGGCGGGAGGCATTATGTTTATTCATCCCAGTCTCCTGAATGCGATATCTCGGGAACACATTGAGGGAGATTCTTCAGCTTTGGCACAATGGTCCACTTGGACTCGAGGATGAACTGATTCGAATGTGGCGGTCAAAGGTCGAGTTCACTGCGACGTCACATATTTTGGCCATATCTCAAGAATTCATATGCTAATTGTAAAAAAAATTTCACACAAATGTCGAATAGGATAAAAATGATGACATTTTGGACAGACGTGGACGTGCATGGTTGGTGCCGGCGTACACTCGTAAGATGGTAATTCTAGTTAAATGTGAGAAACTAAACTTAGTCACTTCCAATACTTGGCCAACATGAAACCTCCCCCTATTTTCAAGTATTAAAAAAAAGTCTTAAATAATTCTTCAACTCTTGTGTGGCTGCAGAACAACAAGGTTCGGCGCTTTGCCTTCGAGCTGAAGATGCAGGATAAGAGCACCTACCTGCTGGCCTCGGACAGTGAAGGAGAGATGGAGGACTGGATCAACACGCTCAACAAGATCCTGCACAGCAGCTTTGAGATCGCCATGCAGGAGAAGAGGAATGGAGACATTCACGACGGTGCGTGTTTGTCCGTCTGTCCATGTTTTTACAGCGCCTGAAGGAACACAAATATGAAATGGAATATTATTTTGCAGTTAGTCAAAATATTATCAAGGTTCATGCTGATAAATGATTTATGTTTTACAGAGTCTTGTAAAAACATCTGTGGTTTAATTAAGAAATAGAGACTTAAATATGTCAAAGAAAAGCGGATTATGTGTGGTCACGCTGGCACAATTATGTGAATAATATAACAATATAAGTGCTTTGCTTCTTGAAGTTATCGGCTAAGTTATACAGTTTAAACAACATGATCTCTGCCGTACTTGCTGTTTTAAAATTGGTAGAGCTGCAACGATTACCCAATTACTTGATGAGTCAATTGACAGAAAATTCATCTGAAACTATTTTGAGAATCAATTCATTGCTTCGAGCCAGTTTAAGCTTCATACATTTGACTGGTTTCCTTAGTCTTCTGATTGTAAACTGAATATATTTGGGTTTTGGACTGTTTGTCAGACAAAACAAGAAATTTAAAGACGTCAGCTTGGGCTTTGAAAAATTTAGATTTTCCACTTACAACACGCTTAATCGAGAAAAGGAGCATAATTAATAATGATGATAATCATGTTGTAGCCCTAAAGATGTGATTAAAAACATAATGCAGTTTATTATAGAAGCTACAAAGGGCCTATTCTGTACACTAAGCTTCTCAGATGAAAAATGCCCTGAGTTATTATATCAAAAGTAATAATTAACCATACTTGAATATCCAGTAAATCCACTCATTATTATCAGTTTATTTGTTCTGGGATACTTAATGTACCATTCACACCAACATCCACTCTCTACTCGTGGCTCACTTCTCCTCTTCCTGCCCTTTAGTGATGTGGTGTGATGTGATACCAGACCACCCACACTTTTAATACTCACCTCCTGTCTCATAGGAAGCTAAGCCACGGAGGAAAGAGGCTGAATGCCTTTGCACAAAACGTCTCGCTAATCTTTCCTAACTCCTGAGCTTTTATTAATCTCGCTGTGCATGAGAGAAAATGCTTCTCTCGTGGAGATCTCTGAGCTTTCATTGATATGACATTGAGACCTGCTGCATCTCCATCTCAGAATTACTGTTTACTGAACTTTCACGTCAGAAAGCGATTTAAGGAGGTTTTCCAACACAATAGGGTTTTGTTGATGCTCTACAGTATTTGGCCTGCATCAAATGATTTCTTGTATTTCCCTCTAGATGATGATCTTGGAAAGTCAGACAGTTCCTCTGGCAGCATGGACAGCTTTCAGGTAGGTCCTACTTTCTCATTTGGTAGCTCACACAGTCGGTGCATCGTCACGTTGAGTTGCAGCGTGAACTCTCTGTTCCTCTTTGGAGTTGTAAGGAAGCGGGCCTCTTTGGCCACAACATGTGGCTTGGATTTAGATTTAAGAGTTGCTGGTTACACAGCTAATTTCTCAGTTTTTTTATTTGTTTTTGTAGGTCTGATCTGACGTTAAACACAGACCTCTCATCGTGTGATGAACTACAACTGCTCAGTATAATTTGGGTTTCATCCAAAAAACAACTCCTTAAAGGCAAAAAAAACATTTGTCTAATTCCGTCTGTAGATTTCGCCTAAATTCTCCAAAAGTTCGCATTAGATAATGTCTCATTTGCACATTTAAACATCATCAGAAAACTTGAAATACACATAAATAATAATGATAAATGTAAGTTATCAACTGTGGAAGTTTCATTGTGATATCTATTAGTTAAACACGTAAATTATTCACCTGTAGTGTCTTGTGAAATGTCTGGAATTTTGCAATACATATCTTTATGTTATAAAATTAGTTTTTTTTCATACTCTGAGCCAGAAATGTCCACTTCAGTAGCACTTACACACACCAAACTTCCCAGTGTCATTCCTATCTATATTCTGAAGATCTTTACTGAGGGGTGTGTGCATATATCATTCATAGCCTGATTTATATCACATTTTAGTCCTAAAAACCAAGGTGGAAATGGATTTCCTTTTTTTATCCACATTTCCCTCCATAAAAAACTTAGACTGTAATATGTCAACAAAATTAAACAACTTTTGTTTAACCTGGCTTTATGCAATGTTCTGATTTCTGTTGAAATGTATGCTACTTATTGCACATATTAAGAGAATGTTTCATATTGACCCTATTCACCTGTGCTGTCTCTTTAAAACATGCGTTGAACACAAGATATCCACTAATGTAAAAAGCTGACACATGCTTTCACTTAATAACACAACTGTATCAAGTTTTAAAGATTTTTAAGATAGAAACATCTGTTTTTATAAATGATTAACTGACTGATGACTTACAGGCTGCGAAAGTTGTCTTTTTATTTCTGCTTCTCATGCTGTTACAGCGCTGAGTGGCACACAATAGTAAAGCCATATGTGAATGGAAACTGGTGGTAAGAGTTAACTGGGAAACAGTTTGACAGGTTACAGTGTGCTGCACTGAAGTGTGTGCTGGAGCCACCTGACTCTCACCACTGAGCCCAGCGTGATCAGCCTGTGAAATATGAAGCCTCATTTCCAGATGACAAAAAATCTTCTAATGTTAAAACCAACTGACTGGAAATCTCTCAGACGATAAGTCTGACGTTTCAGACCGTTTGCGGTTTGAATCTATTTAGGAAATGCCTTTTTCCTCCTCAGAGCGCAAGAGATATCGAGTCTAGGATGAGGAACGAGACCAGGCTGAAGCTGTTTACCCTGGACCCTGACACACAGGTAATTAAGTGTAAAGCACATTTTAGTTCACTTATTCCCATGTGGTAATGAGATCCAACCTAACACTCCCTAATGAAATGTAATACCTTCCATTGTGCTGTCTTCAGAAACTAGATTTCTCAGGAATAGAGCCGGATGTGAAGCAGTTTGAGGAGAAGTTTGGCAAGCGTGTTTTGGTGAACTGCAACGACCTATCATTCAACCTGCAAAGCTGTGTGGCCGAGAACGAGGAGGGACCGACCACAAACGTAAGACGGATCTTTTTCTGGCCACAAAAGGCCCTAAATAACAGAAATATCATTATCCGGCTGACTAAAGATGGAGAAGATGGTTTGTTAGAGCTGCCGGATGGACTGACCTCATTATTTGAGCCGCTGAAGGACTCGTGTTGGCATAGCAACCAGGCTACGGGCTCAGTAATGGCGAGCAATCTGTATAATGGAGCCTGATGTCCTGCTGTCCCTCCCGACAGAAACTGTCCACTGAAGACACAACGTGACTCGCATGACAAGTTTATTCAAGTAATGTACGATGAAATGTATTTTTGTATTTGGATTTATTTTCATTGAGATGATTTCATTAAAGTAGTGGTGTGTATATATATGTTTTTGAGTTTAAAATGTCCTTATTTTGTGTAGAGGTGGAACTATATAAGGCTGTAGTGTTATTAATTATTTAGGTTGGCTGAGTGAAACGCTGCATGTAAGACGGTGAAGTGATGTATTACATCTGCTGTCAAGAGTCCTGTTGTCCAGCTGTTGAAAGTTGTAGTAATAATGCAGTAACTATCTAATTAGCTTTGTGGTGTTTGTGCACAAGTTGAAGCAATCACCAGCATCTTCTGTCCAATACTGAATTTTTACTCTCCTTCTTCTCCAGGTGGAGCCGTTTTATGTCACCCTGTCCCTGTTCGACATCCAGAATGGCAGGAAGATCTCCTCTGACTTCCACGTGGACTTAAACCACCCGTCCGTAAGGGGCATGGTGCCCAGTAACAACAGTCACTATATGAATGGGGGAGGGGACACCCACCCTGAGGGGCAACGGTTGGTCCACGGGTTGCCAGAGGCAGCCATGCAGTATCCAAGACAGGTAAAAATACAGAAAAAAATACCTCCAGAATACATTTTTAAAAAACTACAGCTGCTGGTGGCCCTTTGAGCTAAATGCTAACATCAGCATGCTAACAATGACAACATGCTGATGTTTAGCTGGTATCATGTTTGCCATGTTTATCATCTTGTTTTTGCTAATCAGCAGTAAGCTAAGAGTAAAGCTGAGGAATGTCATTAGTTTTGCATGTATTTGAAACCAATTGGACAAATTAAAATTTGGACCTGATGATGGCGCTTAAGGAAAAGTCACGGGAAAACCAAAGTTATTCAAATTCACCCTCAGGGGGACATGAATGTCTCTACATAATTTAATGACAATCATTCAGTCAATAATTGTTGAGAAATTTCAGGTCCAAAGTGACAGACATTGCCATCTCTCGCATGCCGTTAAAAAAACATCAGGCTTGCTCAACACCTAAATGTGTCTTTTGTTTTGTATTCAAATTTATCAATTCAAATGTAAAATACACATTCAGGCAATTCTAACATTTTCATCCTGTCCTCAGGGAGTGTTCTCGATAACATGCCCCCACCCAGATATCTTCCTGGTGGCTCGCATAGAGAAGGTTCTTCAGGGGGGAATCAACCACTGTGCCGAGCCGTACACAAAGAGTTCAGACTCCACTAAGGTACTGACCCACACACAAACTTTCATCACTGTCCTCCACACGGGGCAGCATTTTCTCCCGGACTCAGCAGATTCCACCAGGTTATTCCACATTATACAGAGATAATCATCCTTGTTTTTAAGTGCTGACCAGTTGCACATAGACGCTCAACACAAGCATTGACTTTGGCTGAACAAATGTGGTTATGCACCCTGAAGGGGTCGTGGTGGGTTGTAATGTGATTCAGTTGAGGAAAATGTGTTTTGCGTGTGTATGGCAGCATGCTGAATGTGTTACTGCAGGGCTGAGACCAACTTGTGTTCCTGTTATCCACTAGGTGGCACAGAAGGTCCTGAAAAATGCCAAGCTGGCATGTTGCCGGTTAGGCCAGTACAGGATGCCTTTCGCCTGGGCAGCAAGGTACTTTTTCTCTTTTAATAGTTAAGCATTTTAACTTGTATTAAAAATGACCTTGATGTTCAAAAAAATCCTTCAATTTTGAAAAAATTACCTAAATCATCCAAAAAATCCTATTTTTTTTTATTTAAATAAACTCAATTTACAAAAGAAACTTCTATTTTGAAAAAAGACCTCAACTTTCAAAAAACCTTTTTGATTTTCAAAAATATTACCTCAATTTTAAAAATATCTTTCGATTTTTCAAAAAAATCCTTAATTTTCCAAAAAATTACCTAAATTATCAAAAAAAATCTTCCATTTTTAAAAAAAAAACAACTTTCATAAAAAGTTTAGATTTTCAAAAAAACCCTCCATTTCGAAAAAATTACTTAAATTTTATAGAAACCTTCGACTTTAAAACAAATCACCTCCACTTACTAAAAAAACCTTCAATTTTGAAAAATTACCACAAATTTACATGAATATATGAACCTGTGTATTAAAGGAATAGCTTAGTATTGAATGCACAATAACAGGGTAGCTATGTTTATACATGGCACTTGGCCCAGTTTAATATAAAACACAATTTTATACAATATATATAGTAGGCGGTCCCTGCTCCATCTCTATCAGTTTGGGGGTCTTTGGCCTGAAAAACGTTGAAGACCTCTGCACTAGACTACATATTATAAATATTCCTCTTTTGTCCAATGAAACATTTACATTCTTGTACATTTGCTCATTCAAACTGTTTACGTAGGTGCGTTGAGGACAATAGAAATGTTCCTGACTCTTCTTCTTCCTTCTTGCAGGTCTTTGTTTAAAGATGCTTCAGGGACACTTGACAAAAGTGCTCGTTTCTCACCTCTGTACAGACAGGACAGCAACAAGCTATCGAATGACGATGTGCTCAAACTGCTGGCTGATTTCAGAAAGTTAGTAACGCCTCTATGATTCCTCTGTATTATGTATTATCTGAGTGGTCATGCAGATGTTCTGGAAAGGCAAATGTGGAACATATGTTCCTGAAGGTTTTACTTTGGAAAATGCTGGTCAGTTTTGAAAATCCGATGTTTGCTCACATCTGTGAATGTGGTGTGAATGTATATATACCATTTATAAATGATAGCAAAGGCTTAACTGGAGTTTATTTTCCTTTCCTCAGGCCAGAGAAGATGTCCAAGCTGCCTGTAATCCTAGGAAACCTTGATGTTACCATTGACAATGTAGCCCCCGACTTGACAAGTAAGGCCTCTAAATTTTCTCCGTGCAGCCGACATGAGAGATGAAAGCAGTTCCTGCTCAGAGCAGATCGGTTACGTTGTCTGCAGGCTGATTATTTGGTCTCCCCTCCCTCCTGCTTCTGTATATAGATTGTGTTACCTCATCCTACATTCCTGTGAAGCAGTTTGATGTCAGTGAGAAGACCAACATCTTCTTTGAAGTGGAGGAGTTTGTGCCGTGCATAGCCAAATGTTCTCAGCCTTTCACCATCTACAACAATCACCTCTATGTCTACCCGAAGCTCTTGAAGTACGACAGCCAAAAGTCATTCACAAAGGTAACACAAACTTTTATTTTGTAGTGTTACTTTGCATGTTAATGGACACAATGATGATGTAGCCTAAAAGTTTTTCTATGTTATACAGTAGCATTTTAATATTGTAACTGGACTGATTCTGCAACACTTTATTTTTTCATAGTGTAGTGTGGCTAACTGGGTCAATATTGTTCGTTGTGTCTGTCCTCAGGCTAGAAACATAGCTGTCTGCATTGAGTTCAAGGACTCGGATGAGGAAGATGCTGTTTCACTGAAGGTAAATGCAAATATTTCCCCAATGGACACCCCCTTCCCGTCTCAGGAGCCAAACTAACTATTGTCATCATTCCACAGTGCATCTATGGCCGACCTGGAGGACCCTTGTTTACCAAAAATGCCTTCGCTGCGGTATTACATCACCAGCACAACCCGGAATTCTACGACGAGGTAAGACACACTGCAACAAATGTCTTAAAACAGAAAGGTAAGTCAATATATTTTTGACTGAATGTTTATTTTGTGGTCTCATTCCTTAGTTTAAGATTGAGCTGCCAACCCAGCTTCACGAGAAACACCACCTGCTCTTCACCTTCCACCACGTCAGCTGTGACAGCAACAGCAAGGCCAGCACCAAAAAGAGAGACCTGGTTGAGGCTCAAGGTAACACACTGCAACACCAAATCTCCATCAGTTTCACAGAGTCTCTTGATTCACAATCGTTTAAAATATCTGTATTTTGTATATTTTAACTGGCTCGACGCATCATGCTATGAGCTGACTTTGCCTCTGTCTCTGCTCTCAGTGGGTTACGCTTGGCTCCCCCTGCTGAAAGATGGCCGGGTGACCATGAATGAGAGTCAGATCCCGGTGGCTGCCAACCTGCCTGCTGGATACCTCAACTGTCAGGAGGGTGCCAGCAAAGTAAAGTGCATCCTCAAGCTATCTATTCAAGTTCAAGTGCTGTTTTTCATTCTTTAAAGAAAACCTTTTTTTTCATATTTCAAAACTGATTGAAATATTATGGCTTTTAATGTGATATGAAAGTCTGTAACAAAAGGCCACACGTCTGATTTATTTAGCGAAAGATTGTTGCTTTTTCTTTGTATTACAGCATTCAGGCCCAGAAGTGAAATGGGTGGATGGAGGCAAGCCTTTGTTTAAGGTGTCCACTCACCTCGTGTCCACTGTCTACACTCAGGTTAGCTTTTGTTTTTAACAAGTTGTTGATTCATCTGCATCGGTTTTTTTTTACCCTTTTTAGTTTTTTTGGGTTTTTTTTGTCAAATCTGAATTTGTGCTTTATGGAATAAACGTCTGTCTCTCATAGGATCAACATTTGCACAATTTCTTTCATCACTGTCAGAGCACCGAACCTGCACCCCAGGTGTCAGGAGGAGAACTGGTCAAATACCTGAAGGTAAAACAATGAAAACTAGGGATTTGGGACAAATAGTGACTTAAATATATGAAAAATTATATTTAAAAAAATGTGTTTTGTTCAATTTGTTAAGATTCTACGTATTCAAATTTATATTTTTGTTTTTATTGGAATGATATACCGGTACATGCTTGATATTGTTTATTTCTAACAAAATGTGTAGACCTTATGTCTTTAATAAAGGACTTGTTGTTGTTTTATGCTGTATGTGAATTCATTGGCTAGCAATGTGTGTACATGCTTGAGCGAACCTTAGACACTGTTAGTGCTACATATTTAAACCACAATCCACAATGTTGACATACAGTCTACAGTGTTGGCTTATACTGTATAAGTGAGAGCACGTGCTCTGCGAGGATGCATGAATGGAGGATTGGGAATTAATTCTGAACAGAATGACATTTTGATATTTTTTTGGAGTACCTGAAAGAAAAAAGGTCAGAACTGTTTTCAAACTATAACTTTTCTGCTAACCGTGGCTCGTACTCACTGTGAAACCGCAGACGGTCACACTTGCTTGGATCTGAATCATGGGAGATTTATGTTCTACTACTTTGTGCTTCAGCTTGCCAACAGCGCATTCTTCTGGACAGTGTGTGAAGGGCTTTTTCTGTTGCCGCTTATACACGATTTAATTGGCCCTCACGTGCAAATTACTTTTTAGCTGTGGTACTGGTATTTCAGGGGTTTTTTTTCCATCCCTCACACTTATTCCAGTTCATGGGAATCTCAGTTTACTGCTCCCCTGGCAGACACAGACATGCAGAGCAACACTTGGTCCAATGCATCTCTTGGGTCCTAATGTAAACACAGCAGTGAACACCAACAATAGCCGGTCGGTCTAACAGCAGGTCAGCCATGTTGACTGGCAGCTCGCCAAATGACTTGGCAGCGCGTGTGTTAGTTTCCTGTACACGGCAATGATGCACCAGTACCTACGCTCTGCCATGTTCCGCACAACTGAAGCATAAGTTGTGGGTAATTAGCAGAGTGTTTTTCACGCATGTCCTCCTGTTGTTGGTGTTTTTAGATTAGTTTCTTCATGCATTCTTATTTATTAGCCGTATGTGATCTTTTTTCTCTGTGGGGAGAGAAGATAATGTCCCTGTTTTCCACATTTATTTTCCTCATTCCACATGAAGAGCCATGCAGTCATATCTGTGATGTTTTACCCTCAGAGTCTGCATGCCATGGAGAGCCATGTGATGATTAAGTTCCTGCCCACCACCCTGAATCAGCTGTTCAGGGTGCTAACCAGTGCCACCCAAGAGGATGTGGCAGTCAACGTCACCAGGCAAGTCTCCCCAAGACAATCCTCGACTAAACAACGGCTTAAAACTCAAGGAATTTCATGTTAATAACAACACACAAATTAAATTAGAATTGGAAGCAATCAAACTTTCCACATTTCTGTATATAAGAGAACTCTGTAGAAAGCTGCTTTTTTTTATGTGAAATTAGCAGATTTCCAACGAATGTTTCCATAAATACAACTGTTTTTAAATTCCTGAATGTAACTGAACTCTTGATCCAACACACCTGTCAATCAGACGTTGTGGTGTGCAATAACTTTGTGGTAATAATTTAAAACAAAGCTAAACAAATCTGAGAGTAAAATAAGCCGGTCCTCCTCGCTGCCTCAGCTCCGTTCCTCACATACGCTTTACTTTTCCATTTTTCCCTTTTTAGAGTCATGATTCACATTGTTGCCCAGTGCCACGAGGAGGGTTTGGAGCACTACCTGAGGTCCTATGTAAAGGTAAGATTCACTTTCCACAGATCACAACTCCATGTCTGTATTTCAGTGTTTGTACTCATAGTTCTCTCCGCATGTGTCTGATACAGTTTGTATTCAAGACTGAGCCGCACATGTTCTCCACCACCACCCGATCAGTGCACGAGGAGTTGGCTAAAGCCATGACCGCTATCTTGAAGCCTTCCACTGACTTCCTCACGAGTAACAAGCTTCTCAAGGTAACATATTTCACTTTTAAAGGATTACACGGTGTATGATTATAACTGACATGGATGTCCTCTTTACTGTTCTCTGATTGATGTCCGTCTGCCCCGCAGTACTCCTGGTATTTCTTTGAAGCCTTAGTCAAGTCCATGGCTCAGTACTTGATTGAGAGCTGTAAAGTGAAGGTAAGTCTGCCACAACATGTGTGTGTGTGTGTGTGTGTGTGTGTGTGTGTGTGTGTGAGAGAGAGAGAGTCAGTAGTGTCTGCTTTATGACAGCTTAGGTTCTTCATTGTGGTTTACAACACGCCAAGTCTTGTGGACAGCCGCAGTACCACAGTCAAAGTATTACGTATCCACAGTCCGTCCCACAATGCTTTGCAGTTTAACTGGCTGCATTTGTTCGTAGTCCACAAGCAACCACATCGTTGTGCTTAACCTCCACTGGCACATGTGGAGGCCACAGTGGGAGCAAGTAAATGCTCCACAAGAGTAGGTCACCAGTCTGGAAACTGTGAGTTTATGTACCAGGCATGAGATGTTCTCTATTTTTGTTATTGTCAACAAATCCAGCGAAAAGACCAAAAACAACAATATTCAATGAAGGAACATAGACTCAATGCAACAGCGTGGCTGCTTTGGGTGTTTTAGACAACAATGAAGAAGAAGAATAGGCTATATCAGGCTTTAGCTACACAAATAATACTTGTTATTCATGCATTGATGGTTTTGGTCTTTTCATTGGATTTTTTGGACCGTAAGAAAAATATAGTATATCCCCAGACTCCTTTAAACTGCATTATGCTATATAATAACATGTGTACGAACATGCCTGCTGTGTCCTGCAGCTGTCCAGGAACCAGCGCTTCTCAGCATCCTTCCATCACACTGTGGAGACTCTGGTCAACATGATGATGCCGCACATCACTCAGAAATACAAAGACAACCTAGATGCTGCCAGGAACGCCAACCACAGTCTGGCGGTCTTCATCAAGGTCAGGAGCCACAGTTACTGTATCATGGTTTTGAGAGCGCCATGTGTTTTAAGTGTATATTGATTGATCCCCCCCCCCCCCCCCCATCCTTCTGTAGCGCTGTTTCAACCTGATGGACAGAGGCTTCGTGTTCAAGCAGATCAACAACTATATCAACTGTTTTATGCCTGGAGACCCAAAGGTACACAATGCAAACAGTAACAGCTTTTATACAAACAAATTGTACGACAGCTTTTCTTGTCAGCTCCCCAATGGATGATATCAGGCTGTGCTCCAAAAAATGTCGTGGACAAGGTTGTGTTTGAGTGTTGTGCTAAAGCTGCCTGGCTGGTTTCTGACTTTTCTGAACGCAGACGCTGTTTGAGTTCAGGTTCGAGTTCCTGCGTGTTGTGTGCAACCATGAGCACTACGTCCCCTTAAACCTTCCCATGCCATTCGGAAAGGGAAGGATACTGAGATTTCAAGGTGAGGAGATCATCAGATCTACATCTTGTTCAAGTACCAAGCCTGACGTTAGCGTTAAATGCTCATGGTGCTAACATTGCCTGTGTTTTAGTGGAATATTGAACTCAAACTAAATTGCTTTGCTGTCAAAGGGCAGACAAATATAATAGTTCTACTTATTCTACAACTCATGCATATATAATGAATGTGTAATTAAATAGTAATAAAACAGGTTTTCTGTAGTTGTAGCAGTGTGATTCTACAGAATGTGCTTTGTCTTTTTGTGTTCCTCAATTAGCTTTATTATCTCCAAATGATACGGTGGAGTCATGTGATACTCTAGTAGGTAGGTGCAAGGGTGCGCTGCTTTCATATCGTCTGCAAAAAGAGTAGATTTCCAGCTAATCATCCCACCATGACCAGAATGGGTCAAATGATTTGCTCCAACACCTGAACTCAATCAGTTAATCTTCCAGTTTTGCTGCATTCTACAAAAACGTTATACTGTTTTATGATTTGCGGCCTTATGTGTGTCTAGAAGCTAAGAGGGGCTCTTTGTGCTGATGTGGGTGATTAAGTGTGCAGGTAGTTTCTTTCAGTGGGAAGTTTTTTGGAGTTTATGACTAGTGAAAAGACACATTTACTGTCATTCCTAAAAAATATGATCTTTTTACCCTTGCATGCTTGAAATTCAGCTTTTTAAAAGACTAAAGTAAACAAAACAGTGTGTTTAACTTGATTACACCGTCATTTTGGGATCTTTGTGGATTTGGGATTGATTTACTCGTCTTTAGATAATGTTGGAAATCTGCCGCTGGTCAATCATAAGCTTTTATCTGGTTTGCCTCTTTCTACATCGATCACCGTAGATGTGGAGCAGCAGCTCAGTTACACAGCCTGAACCTGTCAAACGCAGAATCCAAGCCTTTCTGTAAAACTTCATATTGATTGTTAGATGAAAAGTAACAAGAATCATTTGTCAGAAAGGGAGATACTTGCATTTTTCCCCCCCGACTTTTAATTGCATCAATAATTGGTAGTCTGTCCAAGCTTTCCTGTTTTCTTGTTATTAATTTAATTGTGTCAGATTGATGTTCAATTAGAAATGTTCTCATTGTTTGTGACCCTTTCACATCCTTCACTAACCTCTCTGTAAGCCGAACCTAATCTCTTCATCCTCGTCTCTCTCCCCTCAGACCTCCAGATGGATTACTCGCTGACGGATGACTTCTGTAAGAACCACTTCCTGGTCGGGCTGCTGCTCAGGGAGGTCAGTGGAGCTCTGCAGGAGTTCAGGGAGATTCGTCAGATAGCTATCTATGTGCTGAAGAACCTTATGATAAAACACACATTCGATGACCGCTACACCTCCAAAGTAAGTTGTGCCTCCGTCTCTTGCATTTCCACTTCACTTCAGTATCTGACTTGTGTGATCTTGAGAAACTCTTTTTTTGTTTTTGTTTCCAGAGCCAGCAGGCCAGGTTGGCCACCCTGTACTTTCCCTTGTTTGGTCTGCTCCAAGAGAATGTAAACAGGCTGAATGTGAAGGAAGTGTCTCCATTCACCATCAACCACTCCAACAATGTAAGGGAGCCACCTAGTGGCTTCTTTTTAATGTTGCATCTACTACACATGGCTTTCATTCACATCATAAGAGAAGAAAAACATCGAAACACAACTCTACCGCCTGACATCTATACCCACACTTACCCATAAAAAAATGTATATAAAAACAAGGAAAAACATGGAAATTATTTCAGATTATCAGCTATTATCCTGTAGATCTCATTGTTTGATTTCACACATGGGCACATACAGAAATGACAATGTGTAAAGTGAAAATTAATAAATATACAGCCATGCATATATGCATTTAGTATAATACAGCATATTCAGTTATTTTCAATAAACACGTTTTAATAAACAGCATTAAACACTCAAGCCTGTTGAAGTGGTACCAGGCTGTCCACTCTATTAGGAAGACATATGTCTGTTTTACATCGACATCATATTTCATTTTAGGCTTGTTTATTCTTTATTACAAAAGAAAATAATGAATTTCTTTGCTGTTACAATTCCATACTGTATCTTTAAAACATTAATGTTGATTTGAATAACAGACCACAAATTGTTTAGGACCTTGGGGCCCCTCATAAGACCTGCACCTCACACACACATTGTGTTGTTTTATAGTATGTCCTATGTATGTCCTTATGTCCTGTATCGTATGTGGGTTTGTGTCCATTAAACTGTTGTTTCTTCTCAGAATGGAAAAGAAGATCCACTTCTTGCCAACGCTTTGATGACACCGCCCAGATCCAGCACCTTTCTGGACACCAGTTTGCACAAAGATGTTTTTGGAGTCATCTCTGGCACCTGTGAGTGGACAGATGATGCTGGGAAAATATATATAAATACAGTATATAACATTTTGGTTTTAAGTGAATATAAAAATCCTCCCTTTTGTCTTTGACAGCCTCACCTCACATGTCGTCGACCCCCAACATTAACTCTGTGCGCCATGCAGACTCTCGCGGCTCACTCATCAGCACTGATTCTGGCAACAGCCTGCATGAGAAGAACAATGACAAGGGCAACTCTCTGGACAAGGTACGTCCCAGAAAGTGCTGCAAGAGGCCTGTAAAGTCATTTCATACAACATTTATTAGAAATCAAATTTCGTCTTCCTGTGACATGCATTTCAGTGTGCCTCAGGCTTGTCAGAGGTCCCCTTGTTGTGACTCAACTACGTCAGAAAGTCACCTCTTGTTAACTTGTACCATTAACTCCCCCACCTGACCTGTACGGCTGGCCGTGGCAGACGGAGAAGTTTGTACGGAGACACTCTGTCAATGTCCTGCGCTTCTTTACGGAGACTGAGGAGTCCATGCCCTCCGTGCGCACCAAGCGCGTCACCATGGACTTCTCCCTGCTCTCTGTGCCCTGTGTGCAAGAGAGCGCCCTGCAGCCCATCATTTCACTTCAAGTACTAAAGTCATCATCCCTCCTAGGAGTGTCCCACCTGGGAATGTTAGTGTGTGAGAGAGTTTCCTAGTGTCCTAAACCCTAAGCCCTTTCTTTGCCAGATAATTCTCAGGCTTCGGCCCGTTTGTTCTGGTGCCATGAAGCGGAGCTTCTGTACCACAGGGCCACAGGGTTTGTTTCTGCTCTTTTTCCAGATAATGATAAGCATGCACGCTTAAGGGATTTCTCACTTTGGAGTTCCTCTCATGTGTGCTGTGTCATTTCTTGCTTTCACCGACAGATGGCCTCAAACTAAATCTTAGAAGGAGTCCATTTCACTGTCTCTACTCTGTGTGTTTCATCTTCGGTTGAAGCTGTTTTTATTTGCGATTTGTGGTAGATTTGTGTGTGTGTAACACCATAAGGGGGAAAGGAGGACATTCATAAGTCATTTATAATTACTGCTCAAACTCTCCACCACAGCTTCACAGTTTTTGTCCACCTTTTCGGGGAAAAACTAATTTTAGCCTTCAAAGTTATCCACCCTCCACAATAAGAAGCCAAAGTCATAGCCTCATGTTTTCCATTAAGTCATCCCCAGCCAGTTTCATGGTCTAGACTAACTGCTGGCAAAGGAACGTGCTTGGTACCTCGCCAACCCCTCGCTGTGGTAGAGCTGTTGCTCCACTGCTTTGGTTCTGTTTTCTCCCTGCTCTCTGCCTCAGCTGGGAGAAATGGTTTGTTTTCAGCCGGCGGTTTTTCCACAATGCATAGAGCCCTGCACAATCTGAGTGAATGACTCCACTAGTGTAGTTTGAGCAAAGTAATCCCAGGCCTTCAGAAAGCTCTTACTGATCATGTCATAACGTCTCTCGAAGTCCCTGCACGCAGTTTTTACTACTTTATTTTAATGCAATACAGTTGCAAGACTCAGTTGTCTAGAGATTAAACTATGACCACACAACTAGATGTAAACTTTACAAGAAAATCTTTTTATTTTTATATTGCTGCGGGAAATGCCCTTTTGTCTTTTTGGAATTACAAAATGTAAACTCACAATTAGTTTCTGCAGACATATCTAGTTAATCTAGAGCCCTGACAGGATAATATATGTGTCTTTCTTTTGTCTGAACGGATTCTTTGTCCCTCAGAACCAGGCCGCTTCAACCCTAGGCAGCACCCTGCTGCGCTGTGATAAACTGGACCAGGCCGAGATCAAAAGCCTCCTCATGTGCTTCTTACATGTGCTCAAAAGCATGTCCGAGGGTAACGTCTCTCTCCTGAATATCTGCACTCCCCATCTTTCTCTCACTCGCACGTCTCTAATGAAACGAAATGACAAAACAAATTGTGTCTCCAATGTCGATCTCTGTCTTTTTCCAGATGCTCTGTTCACATACTGGAACAAGGCGTCGTCTGCTGAGTTGATGGAGTTCTTCACTCTAGTCGAGTAAGACGCTTTCATCACAACCCTGACATCGCAAGCAAAGCTTCAAATGTTATTGTGACTTGATGTTTCACTTCCTTTCCCTCTCAGAGTGTGCCTCCATCAGTTCAGATACATGGGAAAGAGATACATCGCAAGGTAATGTTGTCGTCAGTATCTGACTGTGGTGCATGAATGTCATTCTTGTAAAGATTTTTTATATTTAGTCATGACAGAGTTGAGTTTTTGATGAAGGATGTCAGGCTTTTAGTACAGGGGTTACCATGTTAAGGTCTGTTTGGTTAAGTTTGCATTCATAGCACTGCCACTGAGAGAAGCAGAAGCTGGACGTTTCAAACATTTGCTTACTTACAACAGTTTATGAGCTGAATATTTAAATATTTAAACTATGTATCCTTTCCTTTATGCATTTCATCAGTTTATCCATTACTTTTAGCTTTCTTTTTAAACCATTTATCCATTACTGTAAGGTAACTATTTAACCGTTTATCCATTACTTCTAGCTCAACTTCTCTGCTCCCTAACTAGTTTTCACTACTCTAAATTACAACATGCAGCGTCTCAATGGTGACTCAATTGTGATATATTTTAATTGCATGTTATTTTTCGAATAAATTGAGCTACTCCACAATCTTTCTACGCAGAAATAGCCCAAGTACCCCTGGTTGGGAACCACTGTTCTACTACATAGATATCTGACTATTATAAGAAAACACTAGCGACTTATCGTCTTCATTTTAGATCATGCAGTGTAAAACAGAAATTCTAATATGTGTGACAAAGGGTGTGACTGTATGTTGAGCACAAGTGTTGGAAAAGCTATCCCAACACACACACTGTACTCTCTCCACCACGTGGGAGCTCCGGCCTGGACTCCCAGAGGGCTTTGGGTGTTCACACTCTCTAACCTCACACCACTGTTTCTCTCTATTCACCTAAATGCCGGCAAGTTTAACACAATGAAATAAAACCTGGCTCCTGCCCTCTCCTGCTTGGGTAAGACTAAAGGTGGAACTGACTCTCAAACTTAATGCACGGTATCTTCTCACACTATACAAGTTGCAGTGCTGTGACACGAATATTTGCTCTAAATTCATTCTCGTATGCATGACGTTTGCTGTAACTCGCTGCTTGAATGCTGCCTCTGCTGCTTTGAGAATTAAACTGCATGCAACAACAATATATACAACACAAATTCACTGCATGCTAAAATAATGGATTTGTTTCATTATGATAGATTTACAATCTCATAATGTAAATATTTAACCAGATCAGAGGTTTTCAAAGTGTGAGGCGCGCCTCCCCACGCGGGCTCCAAACTCTTTCAGGGGAGGCTCATTGAAAAGAAGTGAAAACATATTACATTAGTTATCACATTAGTTATGAATAGAATAGCCTGAATGTGTGTGATTTGATTCAAGAGTTTAGAAATACAGTAGTTTGAGGGAATTTTACAGTTTTATCCCACTTTCCTATTTATTAGTCAGAAACTATTAAATGCCTGAGGACATACCTTTTTTATGTATTTGGTTTAGTCTGAAGTCAAATAGCAATAATTGGCTATCTTGGCTCAATTGTTAAGTGTCTTTGGGAACAAATAACATAATTATGATCCCATAAGCGTCCAAGAATTGAGTGAAACTAAGCGAGTAAACTAGGAGAGGTCACCAAGCTTTGTCTGAGGGGAGGCCCACAGTCTCAGGGTCTCAGACTTAAAATAAAAACCTGAACCAGATGGTATGACCAAAGGACATTTCAGTGATATTCACACCACTCCAGTGTGCAAAATTGCATATTAATTACCCTAACCTGCTTCACTAACCTGCCATTCGTCTCACATTGTCCTGTTTCCTCATCAGGAGCCAGGATGGGGCAGGACCCGTAGCACATGAGCGGAAGTCTCAGACTCTGCCTGTGTCCCGTAACAGGGCGGGAATGATGCATGCCCGCTTACAGCAGCTCAGCAGCCTGGATAACTCTTACACTTTTAACCACAGTAAGTCTCCATACTTCATCATCAAACATCCTCTACCGGAGGACCTCCGCCCTCCTCCGCCTCACTCTGTGTAGTCTCCTCATGCTTTTCAACCCTCATCCTCTGTTTAAACCCAGTCACGCAGAAAATGCCTCAGAAGACGTCAATAAATTAGATTCAATTAGGGTTAAGGTGTGTGGCATTGCATTGATTGTATCTAAAGGGCTTCAGCGATGTGCTCAATCTGTTAGACGGCATCGTTTAACACAGTGTCTTTGTGTTTGCAGTGTAAGAAAGATTTCAAGTATTCTTGGAATATCTGTAGACCATGGTAAGAATGTATCGGGTTGGCAGGCAGTTTGCAGACTGGCTTTGTTCATCTGGTTAACATTCAGAGCATGCTTATTTAACTGAAACTCTCCTCATTCCTCTGGTCAGCTCATCTGCATTTTTACATTTCATCCTAAAACAAAAAGAGGAATCCATGTAAAAACATGAAGGGTTTCATTCCAAAATACTACCTGTGTATTTCATAAAAATCTATCTAGATCTAGATCAAATATATGGCACTGAAACACAATCATTGCTCCAATTCACAAACAACATTTCTGCCTCACCAATGTATCGCTATTCATTTGATAAGTAAAGTATTGATTGTTTCAGTTTGGAATGAAACTTAATCTTCTCAACATAATGACATTTTCCAGCTTTGCCTTTAACACTGAAGTCTCATATTTTTAGATACATGGTAGGTTTCTGTGTACGGGTAGTGGTGAAACAACTACAGCTTTCTGTTTTTCTGTGCTTCAGCCTACAGCCACTCGGACGCAGACGTGTTAAATCAGTCCCTGCTGGAGTCTAACATCGCTACTGAAGTGTGCCTGACTGTCCTGGACACGCTGAGTATCTTCATCATGGGGTTCAAGGTAACTTACATAACATATTACTTGTCATACATTTACTGTACTATTAAACATACTTTTATATTGGAACAATCTTTCTTTAAATACAGTATTTAAGTTCAAATAATGTTTCATAAGAAGTGTGAATTCCTGTTTCTGTGTTTTTCATCAGATTTTGTCGGTTTCTAAAACGATACTTTCTTCCTTCGCAGACCCAGCTGTGCTCTGACCACGGCCACAGTCCACTAATGAAGAAGGTCTTTGACGTGCACCTCTGTTTCCTACGGATCAATCAGTCCGAGACGGCCCTAAAGCAGGTCTTCACTTCACTGCGCACCTTCATCTACAAGGTGTGAAGGACGTCTGTTTCCCCGCCTAACAATACTGTGTTGTTGCTTGTCACGGTCTAAGGTGTTCACTGATGAGCTCCGTCTTCTTCACCCTCCAGTTTCCCTGCACATTTTTTGAAGGACGTGCCGACATGTGTGCTGCTTTCTGCTGCGAGATCTTGAAGTGTTGTAACTCCAAGCTGAGCTCCATTCGCAGCGATGCAGCCCATCTGCTCTACTTCCTCATGAAGAGCAACTTCGACTACACAGGTCGCAAGTCATTTGTCCGCACGCATTTACAGGTGGGAAAGTCCCTCTGTGGATCTAACTGGTGTTCAACGAATAAAAAGAATAAAGCTTTCATGTTCACGTTATTTAACCCTAATGTTCTGGGGTCCTGGAGACCCTGGGCCCCGTTTAACAGCTCAAAAAACCTACTTTACATTGTTTTATCTGATTTCTGAGAATCGCTTATAAAACAAGTGATGCCATCTTACAGAAGTCTAGCATTGAAAATGACTGTTTGGAAACATGGTTGAATGCAATGCAATTTTAATATTCTCAATATCAGAGATTGGAATTAACAGCACTACCCCCCCCCCCAAAAAAAAAAAACCCAAATAAGTGTTGAAATTAATTATTTGGTGTTGTAGCATTGCTGCAGGGTAATTTCCCAAAAATGTGGAAGCTCATTTTGTGTCAAAGGGAACTGTTACCACTTAAATACATTTCTACATTTTGGGTTTTTATAAAATCAGAACACATAAAAAAAATATTTGATGGAAAATAATTTTGCAATTATTATAACTATATTAAGTTTTGAAGTGTGACAACAAACAATGAAAAGGAAAGCCAATCTCAACAAAACGCATAATAATAATAATAATAATAATATGTCTCTTTCTCTTTCTTTAGGTGGTGATTGCTGTCAGTCAGTTGATCGCTGATGTGATTGGTATTGGAAGTACTCGCTTCCAGCAGTCTCTGTCAATAATCAACAACTGTGCCAACAGCGACAAAACCATTAAGGTCAGGAATCCGTTTATGTGCATAATTAGGTTCAGGTCCCACTTTAACAGTTAAATATATATATATAGATATATATATATATGCTTAAACTAGCAATAACATGACTGGCTGTTCTCATTTCTGCATCCCTTCAACAGAACACAGCTTTCCCATCAGACGTGAAGGACCTGACCAAACGCATCAGAACAGTTTTGATGGCCACGGCTCAGATGAAGGAGCACGAGCGAGATCCAGAGATGCTGGTGGATCTGCAGTACAGCCTCGCAAAGTCTTACGCCAGCACGCCTGAACTACGCAAGACCTGGCTGGACAGCATGGCCCGAATCCATGTGAAGAACGGAGACATGTCAGAGGTCAGTGATGAGAGACTGTGACTGAATACTTGGTAATTAACATGCGACTCATTTTAGGTGGACTGACTGGATTTATTTTGTATTTGTCGAGTTTATTTAGCATGTTCTGTGGGTGATACTCGCTTATAACATAATTAATAGTATCAACATCCCTTTGCTTATCTGAGTTGTTGTTGATGTTGTTCACAGGCGGCCATGTGCTACGTGCACGTTGCAGCACTTGTGGCAGAATATCTGCGGCGAAAAGGTGCTTTAATAATCTTATCTTCATTTTATTTTTGTAGATTTTGCGTAATCTTTCTTGTTTTTGGTTCTTAGTTGGGCCGATGTTAAAATATTGTCCCATCTCACTGTGTGCAGGCATGTTCAAGCAGGGCTGCTCGGCGTTTCGTGTCGTGACACCAAACATTGATGAAGAAGCAGCAATGATGGAGGACGTTGGCATGCAGGACGTCCATTTCAACGAAGTGCGTTTGTGCTGTGACCATATCACAACTTTATTTGATGACGTTTAGATTTTCAGAAATGTGTATTATAATAAAATAAAGCTCTTGCACACGCTGAGGTTGAATGTGCTGTTGAATGTAATGTGATGTACTGAGGCATATAATTATGTTAATCTGTTGCAGGAAGACAAAAGCATTTGACACGTTATCAGAATTTGAATAATCCAGATTTTGAATAATCATCACTTCAGTAATATCTGTTTCTCTCAGTATTTCAACACAGATTTAGCATCAATGTGTCAAACAATTGCATGAGCATCAAACACATTTAGTCATTTTAAATTAGACGTAATTACTACTATAATACTAATATACCATCACCTTAATATTGTGATTATGGAAGAGTGAGAAAGAGACTTACTCAGACGTTTTATTTCTGTAATTCTGTGAGTCAGTGTTTCGACACACCTCACCAGAATACATCTAGATGTGTTTTTTTCACTTCCTAGATATGAACACTTTATTTATTATTTTTTTATATTTTCCATTTCTATTTCCCCATCTCTCGTTCCCTCAGGACGTCCTAATGGAGCTTTTGGAGGAGTGCGCAGATGGACTGTGGAAAGCTGAGCGTTACGAGCTCATCTCTGACATCTACAAGCTCATAATCCCCATCTATGAGAAGCGAAGGGACTTTGAGGTGCGTTTTAACTTTTTATCTCCCCACAACAATGCCCTCTTATTCAGCCCAGGTTGGGACATTAGCATGTACAAATTCTAATCAGATTTTTAACATGGTTTTTTGTTACTTTGCACAGAAACTGGCCCACCTGTATGACACCCTGCATCGTGCGTACAGCAAAGTGACAGAGGTCATGCACACGGGCAAGAGGCTGCTGGGCACCTACTTCAGAGTGGCTTTCTTTGGCCAGGTGAGTTTAGCTCTAACCAATAGAAGTATATTCTGTGTGCTAGACCAGCGGCCCCCGACCTTTTCTCACCACGGACCAGTTTCATGCAAGACAATTCTTCTACGGACCCTGGGGGGGGGGGGCAGGCATAACAAAACACACAATAAAGTGCAAAACATATAATTTAATTATCACATATATAAAGTAAATGTGATTATTCCATTTTATATTATGCACTTTATTTATATTATTATTACACTGTAATATAAATAACATAATACATAAAAATGTTTACAATATATATTACCAACACCAAAAGAAAAAAACTTTTTATTCTTTCTGTGCGGCCCGGTAGAAAATGATCCACGGCCCAGTACTGGTCCGCGGCCCGGGGGTTGGGGACCCCTGCGCTAGGGTGTTATTTTTAGTTTTTCTCAATAGACGTATTGTTGATTTAACTTCTGGACTCGCTGCGTTTAAAATAGTTCTAACTTTATCTCACTAAAAAGCACACATGTTAACTGCCGGTGTTTGCAAAGTAATTCACAATGAGCATGTTTCGTTGTTTTTGTGAGAGCGTGATCACATGCGGTGGCATTTTATGATCCACTCTAATATCTTTTTCTGCTTTTCATCCTCTTTGAAGGCAGCGGTAAGTTGTGCAGTAGACAACCTTTGCGAGCAGTCTTGTGTGGTGTTGGTGCTGCTGTAATCCATTACACTCCTCAGTCACCGTGTGCTGTTACAATAACTTTCTGTTTTTGGAAATGTGTTGCATGGCGCTCTTTCACTTCTGCCCTCATTCCAGTGTTTCTGCTTTTGTGTGACAGATCTAAAGTTGTTAGATATAAGCGCTGACCCTCGTTTTAGTCGTGTCTTTTTGAGGTTTTATAAATAATTTGTTGGGTGTGGCTTTCTCTGCCTGTGTGCTTTGATAGATTCATGTTTTGACATGGTGGTGTAATTGGTGATGCAGATGTGGAATTTATTTTTCTTAGTTTTTATGTAGTTCTCATGGAATAATAATGATTTTATTTTCTGCTGTCCACACCCCTTGTAGCAGTACCACTTTACTGACTCAGAGGCCGAGGTAAATCAATATGAAAGCCATCATTGCTGTTGGACTGCAGTGATGTGTCGGCTGTGTTGTGCTCATCCTCTAATGCAGTCGCTGCTATTTCACGTGCATTGCTCATCTTTTAGCCTTTTTACTCCTCCTCTTCTCCAGCCATAGTGTTGTACTAATCTTATTAGAAAACCCTTGAAGGGCTAATAGCAGGATTCACTTCTCACCGTCTCACTGGGTCAATGCATGGCTTCACCCATCTGTTCATGGGACCTTTGACTATTTACATACAAGACAACTGATTAATCCGAGTGCTTCCACTGACGGCGTGAAACCTGTGCCCCCACCTGTGTCCTTTGGTCCGTCTCACACTATTGAACTGACACTAGTTGATGTCTTGCAGTGGAGTTTTTATTTGTTTCTGCCAAATGTTTCACCCAAGAGCTGAAACTTAAAGAGTATTTTACCATTTCATTTTAACAAAGTGTTGCAATGACTCCCACTCACCGCCCATGAATGGTTTGAAGTGGTGTCTTTATATCTTACTAGATAAACACACTGTTTTTTTTGTTTTTATTCATTCTGACCATGTTTTATCTTTTTTTTTTTTTTAGGGCTTCTTTGAAGATGAAGATGGTAAGGAGTACATCTACAAAGAACCCAAATTCACCCCTCTGTCGGAGATATCTCAGCGGCTCCTTAAGCTGTACTCTGACAAGTTTGGACAGGAGAACGTGAAGATGATCCAGGACTCTGGCAGGGTAAGCCTTTGTTGATATTTAATTTGTGAAGAGGATTGACCCACAAGATTAATAAAAGGTGGTACTGATCTGGTGTAATGACATGTACTCTGTGCAGATTAACCCCAAAGACCTGGACTCTAAATATGCGTACATCCAAGTGACACATGTGACCCCTTACCTGGAGGAGAAGGAGCAGGGGGACAGGAAGACAGACTTCGAGAAGAGCCACAACATCCGTCGCTTTGTGTTCGAGATGCCTTTCACCATATCAGGCAAAAAGCAAGGCGGGGTGGAGGAGCAGTGCAAACGCAGGACTATACTAACCAGTAGGTGACCTCATATATTCTGAAGGTGCTAGTTGCACATTAGCTCCTCAAGGGGTACTCTTGGTGATGAAGAAAAAATAAAAAAAATAATGTCAATATTGGTGCAACACAGGCAGCGACTTTTATTCCAGAGTAGCTCGCTGGTGCCATTAACAGGGATATTTTTTCAGGCTTTAGAAAGTTCCTCCAGAGCCACAGAACACATTATTCAACTGATATCAAAGGCTGAGTTGATCTTGATCTGTAATCTGTGTAGTCGCTCTTTACGATAGTATTATGTAATGGAACCCGGTGGAAAATAAACAAGATGGTGTCTTCGGCATCTAATTATCTTAAATAATCTAAAACGTGAGATACATTTTTCCTTCCCTCTCAAACTCCACCTCCGACCATTGTCCGCATATTGACACATTTCGAGGACACACTTTAAATACACACTATGTGGAAGGCTGTCACGTGGGTGTCCGTTGTTGAGGCATTACACGACTCAGCAGAAATGTCCTGTGCATAAATTGAAGATCTTGATTACATTTTGAACGTGTCAGCAAGGACTGTTCTTCCTAATCACAGTTATATTGTTTTATTGTGCAAAAAGTCCAAAAGTTCAACCTCACATTCTTATCTTTATTATCTGAGAGCTTTCAAAAGTGTTCAATGTGGATCCTGAGCTGTAAATGTCAGCAAAGCATATTTTTCACAAGATTCACAAACTAAGAGGCCAGCTGTTCACCCCCCCTCCTCTTCCTTGTTCTGTCCCCCAGCCACGCACTGTTTCCCCTACGTTAAGAAACGAATTGCAGTGATGTACCAACACCACACTGATCTGAGCCCCATCGAGGTGGCCATCGATGAGATGAGCAAGAAGGTGGCCGAGATCAAGCAGCTCTGCTCCTCCAGTGAAGTGGACATGATCCGTCTGCAGCTCAAACTGCAGGGCAGCATCAGCGTCCAGGTGCCTGCTTTGAATTCTGTCAACATGTACGCGCACATAGCACACACATCGGACATAACTTTAATGAAGTGATCATTGCACCCTCCCGCAGGTAAATGCAGGACCGCTTGCATATGCACGAGCTTTTCTGGACGATGCATGCGCCAAGAAGAATCCCGATAACAAGGTCAAACAGCTGAAGGAGGTCTTCAGGTGAGAGGAGCTCACAACTGCTTGTAATGTGTGTTTGTGTAATTCTCCTTAAACACACTATTTTTGTTTTATTTTTTTGAGCAGACATTTTGTGGAGGCATGTGGCCACGGCTTAGGTATTAATGAGCGGCTGATCAAAGAGGACCAACAGGAGTATCACGATGAGATGAAAGCCAACTATAGAGACCTGGCTAGAGAGCTGTCAATCATCATGCATGAGCAAGTGAGTACATTATCAGTCAGTTACGTTCCGCATTAATAATGTCACTACTGTTAACTGCTGAGACGTGACGAGACATTCATTAAATGTTTGATAATGTGATGTAATGCGCTCTTTGATAACACCATTCTCTGCTTTTTCCTTGTGCTGACATGAGCAGATTGGATGGTAATGCAAAACAAAGCACCAGCATGCAATAAAGATTTTTATAATTGTTGATCCAGCCAGACAAAAGGCATCTGTTCTCAGATATTACCCTCAATTCTGATGTTAAAGTAATTCCTCATTTAGTCATCTCTCAACATTTTTAGACCTTTCTTACATTTCTAGAATCTGTCAAATGTTGTGATTGGCTTAACATAAACCTCAATGCACTCTATTCTACTCTATTTAACAGAGAGCTGCTAAAGCTAATGTCCATCTCTTGACCTTTAAAAGCACGGAACAGATTGGCAAAGTTATCTGATCAGATCACAGACGGGCCTTATCTTATTACATCCCCGTAATAAATACCAAATCAGCTTAATATAAAGAATTATCACATGAAAGTCCACTGTCCGTCCGAATGGCTCAACCTCCTGATTAGGCTGCAACTAACAGTTCATTTCTTTACCGATTAATCTGACACTTACTGTATAATTAATGGATAATTATTTGGGTCAAAAAAAAAAAAAAACGTTCATCCACAATTTCCTAAGGAGAAGTCTTTGGATATTTTTGTCTAAAAGTCCCCAAAAGATATTCAGTTCACTATAAAACAGGAAAAGCAACAAACGCTTACTTTGACAGAATGACGCTTTTATATGTTTGGTGTTTTTGCATGAAAATTGATTTGTCAAAATAGTTGCCGATACATTTTATGTTGACCATCTAATGGATTAATTATCAAAAAGTTTCAGCCCTGCTCCTCATATTTCAAAGCTAAACCCACCTGTGATGAAGCAGCTGGCTAGATCAACTATGACTTATGGACTTATCTGTTTTGATTGCTGACATGTAGTTTTTCTGCATGTGTGTACTATGTATGCATGGACATTTATGTGTGTTTTTATATATACATTTGCGGGTGTAAGAACAGCATGTGTATAAGTATGTACATGCGCCTGAAAGTTTGTGCTTATGTATTTACATTTGTTTTTCTATATGCACAAATATGTCTTGTAATGTTTTTCTATTGATCTTCACGAGGATTGGTTGTTTTTACTTGTTTTCTGTATCTATTAATATTCATGGGAGCGGTTGTGAGACTCCAACTCAAAGGAATAGTCTGACATTTTGGAAAATATGAATATTTGCTTCCTTGGTGAGAGATAGATGTGACCACTGTCATGTCTGTACGGTAAATATACGGCCAATATAGAGCCAGCAGCCGCTTACTGTAGCTTAGCTTAGCACAAAGAGTGGAAACAGGTGGAAAGCTTGCCTCGCTCCGTCCAAACTAAGGTAACAAAAGCTTGTTAATTAACGTGTTATATCGTGTTTTTTTAATACGTACCAAACCTGAAGTGGAAAAACTATTTGTCAGTCAGAGCCTGGGAAGCTTCCAAGCTTCTACCCGTTTCCTGATTTATGCTAAGCTAAGCTAACCGGCTCTTTGCTGGAGCTGTACAGTATTTACCCCACATTAAACTCTCAGCAAGAAAGCAAATACTGTAAGCATAATTCCCAAAATGTCAAACTATCCCTTTAAACTACAAGGACTCTCGGGGAGCGCAGACCTCTGCCAAGGACGTTTCCAAACTTGAAGAATAATGTATGTATCCGTCCCGTAATTCGGATCCGCTCCAAAATATAATGGCTTCTTCCTTGGTCCATGCTCTTCCACCAAAGTTTGATGAAAATCTGGCCCGTATTTCCTCTGTAATTTTGCTTACAGACGAACAAACAAACAAACAAATGAACCAACATACCAAACCAAAAACATAACCTCCAGTAAGTAAGGTACCAGGGTATCTAAGATGGTATTTTAACAAGTTGTGAATACCTTCGTCCCTTCCAGATCAGTCCTGTGGAAGATGGCATGAAGAGCGTTCTTCCAGACTCTCTTCACATCTTTAACGCCATCAGTGGCACGCCAACCAGCGCCACCATCCACGGCATCCCCAGCTCTTCTTCTGTGGTATGACGCTTGCCTGGGTTAGCCTTGATCTCAGCGCTCTCTATATTCGCCAACCAGGCATGCCGGTGATGCCATATTGTTGCTTCTGGACCCGATCCTGCATCTTCAGTCAGCTTAAAGGGAAACTGACAAAAGCACAGACAACTCTGACCACTTCTCACTTTTCTCGAGAACCATGACCAAGGCACTGGACCTTTTTTAATATACGCACTCGACATGGTTACTGCGTTAGACGTCTGTGACAGTACTGAGGTGGAGCCTGAGACCAGAGAGGAGGCCATGCAGAAGAGATTACAGACTTTGCTCCTGTTTCATGGCCAGACATACTGTGTCACCTGTTTGTCCCTGAAAAGACTGGTCAGTGTTTTCCATGGAGACATTCCTGTCGGGACCTTTAACATGCATGTCATTACATTACACCCACCACTCTCAAAACAGCCCAATTTTTGTTTATTTTGATAATGTTTCACATTGTGTTTTTGTATGTACAGTATTTCACTTTTATATACCACTGTATTGATGTCTTGATGAACAGTATATGCTGCGTCAACGCTCGTCTCCCTGTACATGAAGTTATATTTCTACTAAAAGAGCCTCTTATGACACATGTTAGCGTTCAACCTTAAATCACTTCAATGTCTTAGAATGGGAGCGTTTTTAAATATTTAAAGCCATTGCAAACAAAAACTATATTCCAAGTTGTTTATTAATGTATATATATGAAAACAAAAAAAAAAGGAGTGTGTGCAATATTTGCAAAGTATCTTGCTATGTGGGGCTCATACACTGTAAAGATGATGTTCACCTTCTTGCCAAAGCGATGAGGTGTGGAACCAGACACTACGCCTACTGTGGAAGTAATATGAAGCTTTTACCATTTTAGTGTTCTTTGAAATGTTCCAGAAATTGTTTTATATTTGGGCAGCATTGGGGTTTTTTTTTATTTTTATTTAACACAAAGTCACTGTTCTGCTGTAAACAGAGATGTTCCCTAATGCTTTTCTTTTAAATAAAACACACTTGTTTCTCTGCACCTGTGCTCATAATTGCTCATTTTATTTCCACGTGTATTAAAGTTTATTCTTACATTTGGTTGAGTTGTGGAGTTCTCAGGAAATAATACTTTTTATGAGGTGTCAGGGACGGAACATAGCTGACTCCATATCTCCTGTATCTGATGTTCCCACCCACCATAAAAGCCACACAGTCAGTCGTGTGGATGGCAGATCAAGGTGCTAATAAGAAGCAATATTACGGTAACACTCCCAATCACACAGTGAAGGATCAATTATCAACTGCCTCCTGCAGGAATCTCAAACTGCAAACATCATGACAGGTGGGTTTGCAAATATTTCTTTTTGTAAGATTTCATTCATATCATCATAAGTAAATATTCCAGAGCAGAAAGCTCCTCTGGGACAAAGAAAACCTGTGGAAACTCTGAACTGCTGCTTTATTATTTCTAGAGATTTCTTTTTTAATACAACAACATGGAGCCTACTTCATTACTCTATTATCTTTAAATACAGCTGGTTATTTGAATGTGTTTAATCTTGTGCACAGATAACGAGGATCCTAAGAAAGGGAAGAAGAAGAACAAAGGGACGGTAATGTACTTAATTATTTCCTTTTGTTGGATGTTGATGCAGTTTTTTTTTGTTTTTAAGTGTTCAGTGAGTCTAAATGATGATCAGTACGAACAAAACAACCATCTCAATATACCATTCACTGTATTACTGCTATAAGTTACTGAATACCAACCACTACTAAAGTCAAATTTTAGGTAATTGTATTTTTTTATATTTTATGCTACTTTATACATAAATTCCATTCTATTACAGATGAAAATGTTGCAATTTGTACTCCACATCTACAGTTGTATCTTTTTAATTTTTTTAAAGCAGTTAAAATTTGCTCCACCTCGACCGACTACAGCATTGAGAGACTGCTCGTACGTTAATGCTACAATATTGATTATTAAATAATATAATATAACACTGACAGGGAACATTGTGCATAATGAGCCCTTTTACTTTTGATACAAAAAGTACATTTAGTTGCTAATGCTTCTGAACTTTTACTTAAAATGTTTAATGCAGGACTCTTAAAAAAAAAAAAATAAATAAATAAATAAATGTTTTACTTGTAATGGAGTATTTTTTTTTTAATCGTATTTCTGATCTTGATATTTTCTCCACCACTGCGGAACGCTGCTGTTTCTTTGATCCATCAGAGCAAAGAGGTGTGTGGTTACCCGCTCAGCATCTTCTTCATTGTTGTGAATGAGTTCTGCGAGAGATTCTCCTACTATGGCATGCGAGGTGAGAAAACTGCGTCTCAGAACGTTGACCACATGATTATTTTTGTAACCATGTTTACTTATCCTAATTTGTAGATCTTGTTGCATATTTCCAGTAGTATTTATTCGAGTACAATTGTGAGGTACTTTCACTGAACTTCAGTATTTAAATTTTCTGCTACTTCATATTTCTACTCCACTATATTACTGAGGAAGATATTGTACTTTGTACTCCACTACATTCATTTAATAACTTTAGTTATGAGTTACTTACTAGATTCAGATTAAGAATACAAAATATAGCCAACAAATTATATCATTATATCAATAAGACTTAATATAAAGTCTAAAGTCATTTTTTGAAAATTGAAAGATATTTTTCAAATTAATATTACAATATTTTTGAAAATCAAGTCTTTTTTTAAAATCAAGTTTTTTTTTTTGAAAATTGAGAATTTTTTCAAAATGGAAGTTTTTTTCTTTTTTTAAATTAGGGTCAATTCGTCAAAATCGAAGGATTTTTTTTAAAATTGTGGTCATTTTTCGAAAACAAAAGATTTTTTATAAAATTACAGTAATCTTTTCAAAATTGAAGGTCATTTTGAAAATTGTGGTAATTTTTTCAAAATTTAAAGTTTTTTTTGAATGTTGAGGTCTTTTTTTCAAAATCTAAGTTTTTTATTAATTTAGTTCAAAAAAATGTATGTTTCGATCAAAAACATTTTTTGAAAATGAGGGTAATTTCTTCAAAATCGAAGGATTTTTTGACAATTTTCGAAATCGAAATTTTTTTATAAAACTAAAGTAAAATTTAAGCTTTTTTTAAAAAACATTTTTTTTTTTAATGGAATGGATTTTTTTGGATAATTTAGGTAATTTTTTCAAAATGTAATGATTTTTTTTTTTTTTTTAATTAAGGTAATTTTTTAGAAAATTAAAGGATTTTTGAAAGTTGAGGTAATTTTTCGATAATCAAAGGTTTTTCTGAAAATTGTGGTAATCTTTTGAAAATCAAACATTTTCTTGAAGGTTGAAGAATGTTTTTCAAAATCAAAGTTCTTTTTGGAAATTGAAGCCATTTTTTGATAATAGAATTTTTTTTTGAAAATTTAGTTTATTTTTTCAAAATGGAAGATTTTTTTGATGATTTAGGTAATTTTTTCAAAATTGAAGGATTTATTTTTTTTTTTAAATTAAGGTAATATTTTTGAAAATCAAAAGTTTTTTGAAAGTTGAGATAATTTTTTCGAAATGTAAGGTTTTTTGAAAGTTAAGGTAATTTTTTCAAAATCAAAGGATATTTTTAAAAATGTAGATAATTTTTTGAAATCGAAGGGTATTTTGAAAGTTAAGGTCATTTTTCCAAAATTAGTTTTTTTGAAAATTGAATTTATTTTTTAAGAATGGAAGGTTTTTTTGAAAATTGAAGCCGTTTTTTTGAAAGTTAAGGTCATTTTTCAAAAATCAAAGCTTTTTTTGAAAGTTGAGGTCATTTTTCGATAATCAAAGGTTTTTATGAAAATTGTGGACAACATTTTTAAGAAGTGATACTGTGCAGTCTTATGATGGTATATTGTAAAATAAGAAGGGTTGTGAATGTTTCCCTGCCTCTCCACAGCTGTCCTGGTGCTGTACTTCAAGTACTTCTTGCTCTGGGATGATGACTTGGCCACCTCCATCTATCACGTCTTCGTGGCTCTTTGCTACCTGACCCCCATCCTTGGGGCCATTGTGGCTGACTCATGGCTGGGAAAGTTTAAGTGAGTTTAATTACTTTGTCATCAAACATATGCAAGTAGTTAGAGGATGACTATCTCTCAGTGGTGGAAAGTAACTAACTACAAATACTGTACTTAAATAAGAAATTGGAGTACTTGTACTTTACTTGAGTATATCCATTTTCACGACATTTCACAATATTGCAGTTTTTATACCACCACATTTATTAGACAGATACAGTTACTCTTTACTTTTCAGATTAATATATTACATTGAAAACATATGATACAAAAAACAATTCACTGCTAAGGATTAAACCACTGGTTGTCAACATTTTTTGCCTTGATGCCTTGCAAAAAAGTTGTGTTTAGTTTGGGCTTCTTGTCATTTTCTTAGATGTTTACTGAGTTGTTAGCACATTTCCACCATAGAATAAGTTCCAATCTTAACTTCTCAGATGGTTTGATTAAATAATAGTTTAATTGCGTGAGGCCTAAAGGGGTAAAATTATCCAACAGTTCACAAAAAAAGCAAAAATTAGAGACAATCGAAAATATTAAAACAAATACAAATCCTTAGGTTTGGAACTCCTAGACTGAACTATGTAACTTTATAAAGTAGTTAAAACAAGAAGAACTAGTAGGCTACTTTTAGTTTTAATACTTTTAAGTACATTTTACTAATAATATTCTATACCTTTACTTAAGTAGTATTTTGAATGCACAACGTTTACTTGTAACAACATATTTTTACAGTCTTGTACTGGTATTTTTACTTGAGTGAAGTATCTGAGCACTTATTCCACCCCTGTTATCTCTTTTCCTCTTACCCTTACAGGACTATCATCTACTTGTCCATTGTCTATGCGATCGGCCAGGTTACGATGGCTGTAAGTGCAATCCATGACATCACTGACACTGACAGAGACGGGACACCAAACAACATGACCTTTCATGTGTGGGTTTCTATTCTACTACACAAAACAATTGAGTCCAGGTTGTGGGCTTTTGCCAGGCAATTTTCAATCCCATATTTATTCGGTATTCTCTGCTCTTGTACATGTTCCCCTTTACATTTAGTGTGTTGTCCATGGTGGGTCTCTTCCTCATCGCTTTGGGCACTGGTGGCATCAAACCTTGTGTCGCTGCCTTTGGTGGAGACCAATTCGGTGACCATCAGGTTAGAACATTTCTGACACTGAATCTTCTCCTCTAATGTTTAACCTTTGGCTGTGACAATGACATTGTTCTCTTTTGCATGTCATCATTCCTCTCTCTGTTCTTATTCCTGTCTCCTCTCTCAAAATATAGGCCCAAAAAAACTTAAAAATAAGAGTCTACAGCCATGCATCCATCTGTGAGGCTGTTCTTAGGCACAGTAGTGCTTTGAGCTAAATGCTAACGTCAGCATGCTAACTTGCACACAATGACAATGCTAACAAACTGATGTTTGGGAGATTTAATGTCTAGGCTACCATGTTCACCATCTGAGCATGTTAGCATGCTAACATGTGCTAGTTAGATCCAAACACAAAATACAGCTGAGGCTGATGGGAATGTCATGAATGTAGGTATAAACCAAAGTATCTGATGACATGATGCTGGTGTGGTCTATTTGTGCTTGAGGCTAGTGGCTCAAGGCTACATTAGCAGCTACTAGCATAATACACCCAAATCGCCAAACAAAATGTTGGCAAAACGACTTTTATACTTTTTTTCAAAATGACGATCTGGAGTCCAACAATGTTATAGGAGTACAATGCGGAATCAAAGTTATTACATGTCACTCTGAGGGTTATGAATGACCGCTCCAAATTTCATGACAATCCAATAGTTGTGGAGACAGTTCACATAAGTCCATAAATATCAACCTCATGGTGGCGCCAGAGTAAAAGTCAGCAAATCACCAAAGTCATTAGGATTCATCCTCTGCAGACCATGACTGTCTGAAAGTTCCTGCACGTTTCAGGACAAACCATTCAATAGTTAATAAGATACTTTGGTCTGGACCAAAGCGGTGGGCCGACACACTAACATTGCTATCCCTAGAACAATATCTCTAGAACAGCTTAAAAAAAACCGTTTAATATCATAAACAGATGGCAAACATTTTGGAATTGGTTACACATTATATTCAGCATTGCACAACATGCATTCAACACATGATAAACGATCACTAACATGTGTCTCTGTGCAGGAAAAGCAAAGAAGAACTTTCTTCTCCGTATTCTACCTGTGCATCAATGGTGGGAGTCTTCTGTCAACCATTATCACTCCAATCCTGAGAGGTAGATATGAGTAGAACATAAAGTTTACGACAAACCATAAACATGAGTATATGTCATAACATCTAATAACAGTCCTTGAGTTTGCATCATTTGATTTGTAGATTAATGATTGTTTGTCTCAATCTGCAGCTCAGGACTGTGGCATCTACAGTCAGCAAAAGTGTTATTCTCTGGCCTTTGGTGTCCCTGCAGCACTAATGGTGGTTGCACTTGGTATGTCTAAATAATTTGCAGACTGTGATTCTATACATAAAGCAGAAATGTAAAGATTTGGTATACAGTATATACGTTGCACTGATACTGATGTTGTGCCTGTGATGCCCCTTACAGTGGTGTTTATTGTTGGAAATGGTATGTACTATAAAGCTGAACCACAGGGAAACATCATGCTGGACGTGTGTAAATGTATCGGGGTGAGTCTGCTTTACACCATTTGCATCAGCACATTCTGCATTCATGTGCGTCTAAAAGCAGATTTTATCCTTGACTTTCTTCTCCTCCTGTCAATCAGTTTGCCATTAAAAACCGCTACAAGCACAGAAGCAAACAATACCCAAAGAGGCAGCACTGGATGGACTGGGCAGACGCAAAATATGAAGTGAGTTTCACCTTATTGACTTCTCTAAAGTTTCTAACAAGCTGTTTTGTTAGTGGAGTGACAGCAGTTCATATTCTGTCTGTCTGTGCTGTAGAAACTCCTCATTGCTCAAATAAAGATGGTGCTGAAGGTCCTGTTTTTATACATCCCACTCCCGATGTTCTGGACCCTGTTTGACCAAAAGGTATTTTAGAGTTACTCTTACTTTTAAAAGGCAACATCCCTTGTTGGAAGTGGAAACTGTGCTTAACTCTGCAACTCTATTAAAGGGGTCCAGATGGACTCTGCAAGCCACCACCATGGATGGAAACTTTGTAAGTTTGGTGATAAAACCAACTATAGATATATTTGTATTAACTAAAGCAATGGATTCATGTTCAAATAATGTGTTTGTGTCTGCAGGGGCTACTTGTTATACAGCCTGATCAGATGCAGGTGAGATAAAATAATTCTATAATGTTAGCTTGGACTGATGTACTGCGCTTTTTTTGAGAAAATTCTCACTGTGCAATTTATGTTTTTGAAAGACTGTCAACCCTATCCTGATCCTGACTCTGGTGCCTATCATGGACAGCCTTATCTACCCTCTGATCAAAAAATGTGGCCTAAACTTTACGTAAGTACTGCTGGAACTCAGTGAGACAGCTTTGGGGCTTAAACTTGATCTGTCAGTCCATAACATAATGGGATTATTCAATAAAATGTACTTTGATAGTTGCTAAGATTTCTCACTTTCAAACTCATCTTATCTATTTCAGAATACTCTAATTTATTTCCCCCCTTTTTTTTTTATGCATGTTTGAGGGAATAGGGGAAAAACATTTTGGAAAATGTGCTTATCTGATCCAAACGTTAGATGAGAACATTAACGCCACTCTATGGATTTTCTCATCCAACACACAACAAGAGGGCAAATAAGCACATTTCAGCTGCAAAGGCTAAATTGTTTTTCAAAACAAAGTTTTGCAAATTTGTAGATCTCAATACAAGAACAGTGTGACTACACACAGTGTGAATCAGGCCCATAATAACCATGATGATGTTAAAAATGTCGTCAAAAGATTTGTAAAAATGTAGATATTTGCTGATGTAATTCTCTCACATTTTGTACCAATCAGTGACATGATTTACTGTGAATCCAACAGACCTCTAAAAAGAATGACAGTGGGGATGGTTATGGCAGCTATAGCTTTTGTCTGCGCTGCTTTGGTTCAACTTGAAATCGATGTAAGTAGAAAGCATTTATTGTGTTCATCTCCTCATATACTGTGAAATTCAAATCAGTTTATGAATTCATTTATTTCAAACTCACTCAATTTTCAGAAAACATTACCAACCTTCCCCTCAGCCTCCCAGAGTCAGTTGAAATTACTTAACATGGGCAGTAATCCTGTGACCGTTAAACTGCTCGGCAACAATTCTGTGGTACTTCCTGCAGCTCAGGTAAAGTATGTCCTCATACAATAACACAAAACTGTTACATAATTGGGACTTGTGAAAATCAGTCGCATGCAAGCCAAAATATTACTGTTTATGTATATTTCTACACAAATGATTGTTTTAACAATTTCTCTTTTTCTGCAGGCCAGTGATGAATTCTTCACATTTGAATCAGACATAATCACTCTTTCAATGGGCAGCCCTGAAGTGACAAAAAACATTTCCTTGGCCAAAGGAAAACGACAAACCCTTCTTATTCCCGCAAACATCAATGACCATTGGATGTTGGTGAGTTAGAAGCACAAAATAATTCAAAACAAAGGCGCACAAGAGGCCTTTTAATAGTTAAATCAATCAACATTGTCTTATTTCTTCAGATGGATTCTTGGACTTCTAAACCAGAACAAGGCAACAATGCAATCCGGTAAATTGAATTTAAAATTTTTATACAGAAACAATTAACTGATCAGTTGAACAACAGTATATGAATCATTGATTATTTCGATAATCTATAAATTGCTTCAGTCTCTTGTAAGGTACAAATACTGAAAATCCTACAGTTGCAGCCCCAATCTGTAACTGCAGAGTAAATTGCTGAAAATGACAATTTTCTTGCTCATTATGTTCCCATTTCAGATTCGTAAATGGAATGAATACAGCAGTGAACGTGTCAACCTCTGGAACTGACTTTGGAATAATTGAGCCATTTTATTATTCCAACTACTCCCAGATACAAAATGGAGAGTAAGGATTTTTCATCTTGACAAATCTCCACTGTTTTCCTACTAGAATCATTATTTTATTCAAACAACAACACAGTTTATTACACTGATTTTCTTTTTTAACGAACAGGGCCAGCTTCACCTTACGGAGTGGTTCAGAGTCATGTGAATACAGCAGGGACTTTGGATTTGGAAGTTCATATATCTTCTTTCTCCCCAACACTCTGGTCTTTGGACCCACTGTAAGTTTTATGATTTTTTGAGGCTGGTGATATTCTATATTTATCCTAATATCAAGAAAAAGACCATTGAACTCCATATGTGTCCAAAATCTATTAAAACACATTAATGTTTCACATCTTCCTTAACTACAATGAACATGGACACTGAAGAAAATACACTATTTACTTTTGTGTGAGGAATGTTTGCTAAAAACTTCAGTTCCCAGCTGTTTTGGGAAAAAAATAAGTCTTTATAAAAAATGTTACTACATTTTGTGACCTGTTTTTAAAGGTTTACATCTTAAGAGGGCACACCTTCACTCTGAAGGTTTGGATGCATTGTTGGTTTTGGTCTTTTTTTTATGGGATTTTCTTAACAATAATACAAAAAATATAGAGTGAACCAGCCGTATACTTATTATGTATATCTTGTCATGCATATTATCAGTTGTAGTCTCTGGCACAATCTGTCAAAATCCATCCAGCTGTCTCTTAACAGTCACACGGGTTGAGAAACGACGCACTGAAACAATTCTGATTATATATTTTAGTGTCAGGAGGCTGTTACTGTGGTAGAAGACATCAAGCCCAACTCGGCTCACATGGCTCTCCAGATCCCGCAGTACTTCTTCATAACTGTTGGTGAAGTGATGTTTTCTGTCACTGGACTGGAGTTCTCCTACTCACAGGTAGAATTGCTTGAATTCACATTTTGTGCTGTTGTACCATTAAAGTTGTATGACACATAATATGAGAACATTTGGTTTTGTTTGTCTTTGAACTATATAAAGGTTCTGTATGCTATGTTTTTGTGTCTTCAAGGCCCCTAGTAACATGAAAGCAGTGCTGCAAGCAGGCTGGTTGTTGACCGTTGCGATTGGCAACTTCATCGTACTGATTGTGGCTGAGCTTGCAAAGATTCCCGAACAGGTAAAAATAACAAAAATGAAACTTAAAACTAAACCTCAGAGACTAACAGTGACACATGTCTGTGTTGTAGTGACAGTTACACAGGATGATGCATTAACTTTTACCCCTCTGTCTCTCTCCTCCTCTTTCAAAGTGGGCGGAGTACGTCCTATTTGCCTCTCTCTTGTTTGCTGTGTGTTTCATCTTCTCCATTATGGCATATTTCTACACCTACATCGACCCTACAGAAATTGAGGCCCAGTTCAAGAAGAAGGTTAATGAAGATGATGAGGATGATAAAAAACGGTTTCAGAAGGCAGAGATTGAGATGGTCAAGAAAGACTCAATTAAAAGTGAAAAAGAAGAAGAAAAAGAAGAAGGTGATATAGTCCAAGAGACCAGAATGTGAAAAGAATAAAAAGCGGATTAGATATAATGCATTTATATCTATCGTTAAACATCAACACAAATATACATTCATTCTCCTAGTGTGTGTGTGTGTGTGTGTGTGTGTGTGTGTGTGTGTGTGTGTGTGTGTGTGTGTGTGTGTGTGTGTGTGTGTGTGGGTGTGTGTGTGTGTGTGTGTGTGTGTAT